>JAAGWP010000126.1:0-239367 GCA_013266165.1 Fusarium graminum
GAGTCTGAGTCTGAGTCTGAGTGGGAGCGGGAGAAGTGGCAGTGGCAGTGGAAGTGGCAGAGACCATGTCATCTTCGACGGGTCGTTTTCTACCTCTCTTTGGACGTATGTGTGGGAAAAGTGCCCTCAGAGCCATGTCATCCTCAAGAGCCACGCCATCGCGAATAGCCTGGCTTGTGGGATTATTGTCTGTCGGGATGTTTGTCCAGTAGTCATTTGGAATATCCATAAGGTACTCAAAAAAGGCCTTGACGTGCATGGAATTCATCCATTTCTGGACCCAGTCTCTTAGATCAGTGGACAAACCTTGAACGTACTCAATATCAATCACATACCTTTAGCCTCACGCCATACTGTGCAACCTTCTGGGCACTCTCCTCCTTGCTGGGATCCGGCGGCTCTACGCCGAGCGTGGTCGTTAGCTCGGTCCACGTTCGAATCTCGCTGTTGTAAAACTTGCGGACCAGCTCGTATATGGCAAAGGTGCTGAAAGACTTGCCGCCGCTGCGAGGCGGGTTGCGGAACGCCTCTCGCAGACTGGCCGTGTCTGTGTCGAGCGGCACGGCGGGATTGCAGAATAGGACAAAGTCAACGTAAGCGTCCTCGATCGACTCCTCGGAAACACTGCGGTCCGGAAGGTCCCGGCGCGCGGTGAGGTCTGGGTCCGGAGGCGTAGCGGATCCGGCCCCCGAAGCGCCGGGCTGAGGTGGAGGCTGAGCCGGAGGAGGCCGAGATGCGTGGTTGGCGGGTGATGATGACATTACGAGTTCATCTCTCCCAGTTTTTGAACCTCGTCTCTTACATAGAAAGACTGGTTGGTTTGTCTCATGTGAGAATTTGGGGGCGAGTAGAATCAAAATAAAACAGAATAGAGAGTGAGCCTGGAGGATGGCTTATGACCTAAAAGACATGAAGGGTCAATTCTCCGGCGAAGCGGCAATTGAAAGAGTCAAGACTGTTCTACGCTCCCATGAGCAAGTCTCCGACTCACGAATGACATCCACAAGACAGTATTTTAAGGTCTAAAGATGAAGGGGAGGGGGTTTCAAGTGGTAAATTAGGCCACCAGGCGATGGAGCAAAAGGGGCTAAATTTAGCAACTGGTCCAGGATGAGGAGCTTCTGCTTACTGTTGCTTGCTTGCACACAAGGGTAACTATAGCAGCGTCTACGTCTATACCTTGTATGGCCGTCTCAAAACGACATTCGCTGTAATCATTCTTACCCGTCTTTTTCTCAACCGTGACAGTTGATGGTTGACGCCATTCCGAAGCCTCCATCACGTCGCCACTACAAACTCCGTGCAATTCCCGTTACTGTCACACAATGTTTCTCACTGGCTACGCTGTAAAGAGTTAACGAACCGAGGAAACGATTGATCTCATAATCAAGAGCCCTTTACTAATTGACTGTACGCCCTGCCAATTGATCACCAGCCAACGGTTGTGCATTTTGAAGATGGCGTGCTCAATTACTCAGGGCTTCGTGATTAATTCCAGTACAAGATGGCCATTTCCAGCACATTGTTGATTTGAAATCCATCTCTCGTCATGGTAGTATCTGTGAGTACAAGTCAAAGGTATAAAGAGCCGTAGATGAGCATCTCCTTCCACTGAATCAGCAATTAGCCTTGAATAGCTTCATAGTCAGAGTTACCTCAAGAGCTTTCCTGATATTGATATTCAAGATCAACTTACCTCGACTGGTTTATCACTGATACTTATCACAACCACATCTATACCCTCGGTATATCCCATACTATAATACTATAATAATCGTCATATAAGTCCAGCAATGGCCATCTCATCACTTGCCCCCCGCGGTAACGTTACTGCAACTCTCAACTACTTCAATCCTCCCTCGGACAAGTCCACGCCTTACAACCACGTCGACACTCCCCCCGAGGGTCTTCCCCAGCGCAACTTCACAGACGATCCTCAGCCTACGATTATCCATGATATCCGCGGCCATGAGTCTGAATATCATCTAGATCGCGATGCCTTCCAGATTATCCAGGATGTGCCGCCCTCCCGTGAGCCTGACTTTGTCGACGACGACTCCATCAAGGCAAACTACTACCCTGAGCTCGAGCAGCTTCTCCTCAACAATGTCTCCGGTTCCAACCGCGTCTTCTTCTTTGACCATACTATCCGTCGTCAAAAGCCCGACTCTCCTCGTGCGCCAGTGACTCGCGTGCACATTGATCAGACTCCTGCAGCTGTGGCTCAACGAGTACGCAGATACTTTCCTGACGAGGCAGACGAGCTTCTCAAGCACCGCTACCGTCTCATCAACGTTTGGCGGCCTCTTAATAAGAATCCTCTTGAGTCTTTCCCCCTGGCCGTCGCATCCTCCGCTTCTGTTCAAGATGAGGATGTTGTCCCCGTTGAGCATCGCTATCCGGATGGCTACCGCGGTTGGACTGCAGCCATTCGCCATAACCCTCAAGCCTGGCTCCAAGATCAAGGGTCGTGTGCCGCATACCGCCTTTGAGGACCCGAGGACCCGGCCTGAGGCGGAGGGTCGTGAGAGTATTGAGGTCCGCGCACTGGTGTTTGGTCCTTGAAATTGCCTCGTTCAGTTAGGAAAAGACAGAAATCAATACACAGGACGAAAGATCTTGTGACGAGATGATTGTTTCTTAAAGTAACATAACAGTTTAGTCCAATTTGAAGTCAACGAATCCAGCATTTCTATTTCTGATTATCAAGTCTAAAGCTTGATAACAAAGTGAAAACATAAAATAAAACTGAATCATTCCATGGTAGCTTCAGCTCATACTCCTCGACGAGCCTTGTGTGCCAATATACTCTTCCTAAATCGGAGAGCCGAACAAATATCACATCGCCCCTTGGTGCAGTCTTCCGAACTTCGTTAATCCAGATGCTGTCATAAGCCAAATCGATGCTACGCCAGTGCGCCGCGCTTGCAATACCATAAAAGCAGGTCGTCCATGCTCGCAAAAGCCCAATTACTTGCGTCCCTTACCGCGAGTGCTGCTGCTTCCCTGACGGCTCATGGCGACGCCGCCAGCACTGCTCTGACGACTCATAGGCACCGCGGCACTGGCTAGGCCGGCCACTGCGTTTGCACCGATATGCGCAGGACTTGGCTGGTCTCGTAGGTTGCTGAGAGCCGGTAGACCCAATGTATCACGGATGTTTTCTGGATCTTCTCGGGGAGCGCTAGTGAAAGCAACATATCGCGAGTTCTGATAGGGCGCTGCGACTGCTGCGAGAACCTTGCGCATTCCAGCAGGGTTATCGAGATGAGCCCCGGGCCTATGCGCAGCATCGTACTGCTTGAAGTAGCCCATGACTGAGAGATCGGACACGATATCGTCATTGGACAGGGGTACGGGAAAGTTCTGATCGGCAGTGCGAGGGTAAGGCTTAAGATACTGCTGGGGCACAGGAGGAGGCATCTTGGGAGGTTCTTGGGAGTGGAGAATATCCAAGTTGCTCACTTCGAAATTGGTGATACCCTCGAGGCCCAGAATCTTGTCGTCGATGAAATTTTGGTTTGCGCCGCCACGGGTACTACGGGTAGCATGCGAGACAGAACGTTCCATAGCCGGGGCAGAAGGCTGAGAATCGGCGTCGTGATCGCCATTGGCATCGCCATTGCCGGAATCGCTGTCCTCGGGGGACAAACCACCACCGTTCACGCGGTTGCGAAGAACGTACTGATGCGCCGCGAGAGCAGCGCTGTTATAGTTAAGCGACAGTTCCTTGTCGGTAAAGAGCTTGTCAATGCTGTAGATGGGACCGTTTTGCTTGGCAGCAACGCGCGCCTTTTCAGACTGCCACAGAGGCGTTGTGTTATGGTTGTCGAGAGCACGTCGTGTCGGGGCAGGTGAGCCATCGTCATCGCCGCCGTTTCGCTTCCGCTTCTTGTTCTCAGAATACATCTGCATATCGTCGGCGTCCTTACGCAGGCGGGTGGCTCGCTTGCCGTGAGGACCGCCGGGGCTCGCAGGGTTGGTCAGACTGAACTGGTTCGGGTTGAGTAGCAAGGCACTGGAGTCGTTAATCTCCAATACCTCTTTCTCCCGGTTCAGTCGGTTCTTCTTATGGGTAAGGGTGTTGATCAACCGGTCGCGGAGGGTGCTCGTCAGTGCTCGGTGCTCGCGCTTTGCGGTTTCGACCTTGTAAGCAAAAGTGTTCTTGTACTCTTGGAGTCGTCGCTCATATTCATTCTGTTTGCGCACATTGTTAGCAAAGGATCGATTGCGTGGCGTGCGACGCCTGTTTACCTTTGACTGCGACAGTTGAAAATCACGTATCTCGACCAAATCCTCGACTTCACCTATGAAGTCTGAGAATCGGACTCCAGCCATATCAAGAAGGCTTCTGGCATCTTCAGCATTGACTGGAGGGCCCTGAGTATTGGTATGTTCCTTCTGGAGCTCAGAAATGACCTCAAGAACCTTTGGGTCGTATGGGTCGAAGCGTTGTACGAGATTGATGTCGAATTGGATCTTTTGCAGTTGATCGCGATAGGTCATATCACGCTCTCTATGAAACTTGTCGGTCATGCTAGAAAGCCTTTCTATAAGAGCTTGTCTCTTGCGATCCCGTTTTGACTGAGAAGCAGGAGGGGGAGAGCGTCGGTCGGGCCGGCCGCCCATGTTCGCAGGGGCGGCTGCTTCGTTGGAAGCCATTGCGAGGAGCTTTTGGGTGCGTGTAAGTGATTTATGGATATGTAGAGACTGACTCTGTATAGTGGTAAAGAAAAGTCTAGTAGGACAAGAGTCGTGCTTGTGGATAGAAAGGTGGAAGTTGCAAGGACTGGGCGAGCAAATAGTGTTTGCAACTTGGGTAAAAGAGCTGAGTGCAAGTGAAATGAACGGGATAAGACAAATAAGCTTGCGCTTAGACTTTTCCGCCGAATAACAGAGACCTTGGATTGAGTGAACAATAGAGCAGCTAAGCACACAATTGGCAGTGCCAGTGTCGATATCTGTCAGTACAACAATGGAAGTCAACCCAACAGACGCGATAGCAAAGAGTGTTTCTGTTGTCTCGGCTCAAACACAGAGAGAGAGGCCAGTGGAGGCCCGGCTGCATGACCTCGCCAGGGCGCCTGTTAGTGGCCTCACCGCCCGCCAAAAGAGACAGTGCCAGGAAATAGTGCCCGGGCCGATCCTGTCATGCTTTTGTTAGTGGAGTGATTACATGCGTGAGCGGACGGTGCTTGGCACTGTGACTACACAGTTACTATTCTATTGGGCGAAATAAGCTCAAACATTCAGAGAATAACGATAGAGTTTATAATTTTCTTCATTCCATAAATGACGTCTGTTCTAAACTGAGAACTGTTCTAAAGCCCTCCTCGTAGCTTATGCAATTGGCTTATCAGGCCAAACCCACCCGGTGACTTTGTATCCTCCACTACAGGAGCTGCTGCTGCTGCTGATGCATCTCTCGTGACGCTTCCTTTTCGTGGCCGAGATTCAACTTTGCCCTTATCCTTCGCTGCTTGCTCCATCTCCCTCATCAAGTCCCGATGCTTATCTTCCACCATCTTTGCGAGACTCTCTATAAACTTGTTTCTTCCCTTCTCCTCTGCCGTGTCCTTCCATACTCGCGAGAGTTCTTTAAGCTGCTCGATTCTTTGCGCAGCCTTCTCAATGCCTTGAACAGGGTCATCGGACTTGTTGAGCAATTCCGATACTTCGGCTCGGATGTTCTGGAGCACTTCTTTACCCTTTTCTTCAGAGCTCTGTTGTGCCGAACCTGGTTCAGGTGCTGACACAGACAGGAAGCCTGAGCTGACTGATACTTCTGACGGCGGGAAGACAAATTCCATAGCATCTCCAAAAGTTTTGATGACTGAATCCAATCGGGATCGTACGAGGGTCAATGTTTGTAACTGCTTAATAAACTCAGGGTCGTCTGGGTTCGCGGGTTCGCTGGCCCCGGCCGCTGCTGTCATCGACGGCGCTGCACTCCTGTCCTCTTTGGCTGCGACTGCAGCTGCATTCTTCGCTTCAATCGCTTCTTGGAGACCTTCAGGCACAAACTTCCTGATATCGTCTTGAAGTGTCTCATTCATGGTTTCCTGGAGACTCAGCGTCTCACCCCGTAATAGCTCTACCTCGTAAGCCAGACGACTTCCGCTTCTCAGTATATCATCGGTAAGGTTTGTCAGAGTGGTTGATAATCGTGATGTCTGCGCATTGAGCTGTGAGATGAGACTCTGGGCTTGCGTGGACAGTTCGGCAAGGGGTGCAACATCTGAGCCCGTTCGGCCAGGGGTAGAGCGCTGCTGCAACGGGGGCAAAGTCGAGTTGAGAAAGGTCGCAGGATCAAATGTAGGATCCAGAAAGTCCTGGAGGAATTCATCTGATGTATGTGTTGACTTTGGCTGGATGACTGCTCTGGACTTCCGTCTCACATGCCCTGGTCTTGTTGCGCTGCTTGTTGCCCGCCGACGACCAGCTTTCAAATCTGAAGCCATTCTGATAAGAATCTCTGTTTCTAGGTGTTTTCGGTTATTTCAATCCCAGTATTATGTGTCGTCGGAAAGTTGTCTTAGAGAAGAAGCAAGGTAGTGAGTGAGTGAACCATGCTATGCTGGCCACTTTCCGGTCTATATGACCTAGCCGATGATGAACCGGCCACCCAAAACTATCCAACTACCCTCCACTTACAACAATCGTCACCCTCCGGCAAGCTTTACAGAACCTGATGCAGAAGAAATGAGTGATTCACAAGAAGAAATGAGAATCGATCCATCTAGGGCTCAGGCTCTTGTCTCTCAGCTCAACTCGGTCAAGGAGCGACTCGCTTCTGTCGCCAGTGGTCGAAATGTACCTATGACTCTCACATTACAACTCCAACAATAGGATGCCTTGGCTTACATTCATCAGGTCCGACTTGTTGCTGTCTCAAAACTCAAGCCTGCGAATGATATTCTAGCCCTTCACCAAGCTCCTACTTCTCATACTCACTTTGGCGAGAACTACGCCCAAGAGCTCACTCAAAAAGCTGCCTTGCTTCCGAATACCATCCAGTGGCACTTCATCGGCGGACTTCAGTCGGGTAAGATGCTGAAATGATATCACCTCGGTGCCTCGCAATACTGACACAGCATGCCAGGCCATTGCAAGTCTCTGGGAAAGATTCCAAACCTCTTCTGCGTCTCAAGCATAGACACCTCCAAAAAGGCCCAGCTCCTCAACACCACCCGCACCAACCTCCTCTCCTCAGAGCCTGATCTTCCCAAGATCGGCGTCCACGTCCAGGTTAACACATCCGGCGAGGAGGCCAAGTCTGGTTGCTCTCCCGGTGATGAGACTGTGGCCCTGTGCCGTGAGATCGTCGAGACGTGCCCCAGCTTGCGTCTACTCGGCCTCATGACCATCGGTGCCATCGCTCGCAGCAAGGCCACCACGGCGGAGACTGAGAACGAAGATTTCGTCACCCTCAAGGAACAGCGAGATCTCGTGGCCAAGGAACTTGGCTTAGATCAGGAGAGTCTGGAGTTGAGTATGGGAATGAGTGAGGATTTTGAGGGTGCGGTGCGCTTGGGTAGTGGTGAGGTACGTGTGGGCAGCACCATCTTCGGAGAGAGACCAGCAAGGGCGGATGCAAAGATAAAGGAGTAGCATTATCATTACAAGTACAAAAGAATTATATTCTGCTTCATCTGACAGATGTGATGGTCCATTTTCAAATAGATCCCCTAACCACCTCACATGTGACACTGGACAAAGTCGGATACAGCTTTCTTCGCTTCATGTCTAGTTCGATTTACAATGAGAGATCGTAATATACGATAACTACATCCTCCTTAGTCACATCACTCCATACAGATTCACTGTGGATTTGTGGCGAAGAAAAAATATGAGGAGCATCAACATAAGCAATTTTTCGACCACTAAATTCATGGCTTTAATTAAGTGCTTCCTCCAACTTCCACGCTAGGTTCCCCAACGCCCATATGCTTCTGTGGTATTAAGACAATTCCTCTCAAGCTGATTATATGAAGTAAACATCGTGTTCTCCCATCAATTTACCATTACATTGCGGAAGGAGTCTGAGATCTGCTCCCGTGATAGCGTCTCGAATCGTTCCGGTGATGTAGAAATTCCTACAGCGAGCCGTTCTTGCATGTACTTCAACAGCAGGGCCGGTACAGAATCACCTGTTGCTCGGATCGTCAATCGGATCATCTAGTGAACGGTCAGAATGTGTACTGTTGCAGCATAACACAGTGTGTCTTACCTGTTGTCCATAGTTTGGCTCCAGTCTCAACAGACAGCCAAATTTACCTCCTTGAGATGTGTGAAGTACACTCGCACCAACAACGTTCTTTGGGTTAGGGTCCACCATGTCTAGCACACGCCATCTGAATCCCTCGACTGTCTTCGTCACAAAACTCTCTGTGAGCTGTCTGTCGCCCTTGCCAGATACTCCAAAGATAGCCTGTGCCTCTCGAGGGGCACCGCCAATCTGCTTCCACCTCTTGAAAAAGTCATCTGCAGTCAACTCTGCTGGATCCATGAACTTATGTATCGATACAGGAAGCTTCAGTGTGAGCGCCTGTAGAGCACCGGCCAGGTAGCTAATGCGCACAGTGGGACTCTTTTCGAATATCTTCTTTGCCTCGAACATAACAACTTGTTGAGATTGTCCACCTTGCACAATGGTACTATCGGGAAGGTTTTTGACATCCCATGTAAGGTTGCTCTTCTCATGCTCGTCCAAGTCCAAGGTAGTTGTGAAGGAGGTCATGGTTGCTGGCGTTTTGTTCTTGAAATATGTGATCAAGCAAGCCATCTGGCCACGATACTCAGATCGAACACCAATCTGCAATTGACCATCCTCGTAGAGCACGCCATCAGACCGAACCAGTAGCCTGTTAAATCCTTGCTCCCATCCCGGTGACAAGTGAGCTGCGCTGGCCAAGTTAGGGGCCTTAAGCATCTTTGGCTCAGAAGGTGTAGGCGCGTTCAGATCGAGGCCAGCCAAATCGGCAATACCGTTACCATGGCCGTTTGAATTGGGCGCAGCCTGTCCGTTTGGTTTGCCATTGAGAGGCACGCTCGCGCTAAAAGTCCTCTTGAGTGCTGCAGTTCCCATGCTAAGCTCCTTGGAATCAGCATTCGCATCTTTTCCTCCCACAACCCAAGTCCTTCGGTCGCTCGTGTTCGCATGCTTCTGGTGTAATCTCGAGAGAAGCGCGGATTGCCTTTCGGGGAAGGGTGGCATTTCGTCGCAAACTGTTCGCAAAAGGTCATCCGTTGGCGCGTTCACAAGGGTCAAGTACTCGCAAGCTCTCTGTTGAAGCTCTGAATCCAAGTTGTGGCTGTGGAACTCGAACACATGAACAAGTTGAGGCTTGATTTCCGGAAACAAGTTAACGTATTTGACGAAGCACGAAAGAATCATAGCGCGAGTACTCGAAGAGCATGCTGTCAACTTTCCCTGAAGGGCCATGAACTGTTCAATAGGACTGCAACGAGGCTGGTCGGCGACCAAATGGCCAAACTCTCCCAAGATATATGCACCGATCTTGACAAGGGTTTCATGACAGTGGTCGCCTTTGACATACTGCAGCGCATTTTGAGCTGCATAGACCTGTAGCTCTTCGTTGTTCGTTACGATCTGGATGACTCGCTGCCATACCTCATCGCTGACATGATCTCCAGCCATGGCGATAAGTCGTAGGGAGATATCGACATACCACTGCACATCGGTTGCGTACTTCTCCGTTAGAATGGCTATCTTAAGGACCATTTCTTCTCGGATAGCAAAGTCGGCGTTTTGTAGATAGTGCAGTAGCTCACCAACAATGACCTGAGCATTGGTAGAATCACACATGCTGTAGAGCAGATCCAGACCTTTGCGTCGAACACTGATATCTCGGTCCTTGAGTGAACCAAGGATAATTTCTTGGTGCTGTTTGATGGGATCGAGAGTTTCAGCGCGTGCAGCGAGATGTGTCATGGCCTCCAAACCCAGATACCTGACATTGGTCTCTCGGCTCTGGATGAACTTGCCCAGCCTCGTTGAAATTTGTTTCATCAGGCCATGCTCAGTATCCAGGTGAATGATAAGGTTGATGGCTTCGAAGAGCACGGCGTTCTGTGCGTTGTTTTGCTGAACATTCTTGTTCGTCTCCATAGCTAGGTTCAGGATTTTTTGCAAAGACTCGCGAATCATTTCTCGAACATGAGTATCCTCTGAATCAAAGTCAGTACTGCACTCTATGGCCAGTCGTTATATCTCAACTTACCTGCAGGGGGGAAGTATTGCAGAAGTCGAAGTAGCTTGATCTGCAACCAGGGGCAGGGGACCTTGTAGTACAGGTAGTCGGTCGTGTACTCGCCGTCGATAATAATGCGCTTCAGACGAGCTGCTGCCTTAGCATAGGCTCCCTTGTATTGTTCCAAGTTATCTTGGGCTAAAGTCATGACGAGTGACGTGACCGAAAGGGCCACACCGAGGTCAGAATCATCCATCAGGTGGATAATGCGCTCCGCCCATTGCGGTGATATGATATCCGGGTGTTTGCGATATAGTCGGAGGAGCGTCAGGGCTGCCTTCTTCTTGACGAAGGATTTGGAGGTTCTGAGCAACAACAGTCAGTAGGGTTATTTCATAACAAAGGAGTATATGTGCGTACGGGGAAATAAGAAGCCTGTGAACCTCTCCATTTAAGGCTTCACCCATCTCTCGGCTTCCCACGTTGGCAATTGCATGGAGGGCTAGACAATTGAACAGCTCGTTATGATCGAGAAGATCCTTGCGAATGCTGTTGACAACAAGGTGCAGCAGCTCGTGCTTCTCATGGAGGAAGAGCGTCATAGCCAGGTAACCGATCTGCTTCTCGGAATACTTGTTGGCCGAGATGAGGTTAACAGCCTCAAGGTGACCAAAGTCAACATTCCAACCAAGGATATAAATGTATAGCAGTTTGCAGACATATTTCTTCTTATGGTAGCCACTGAGGCTGCCGTCCTTGAACTTCTGTCGGATATTGGCCAGCTCCTTGTTGATTCGCTTCTCCTCAAGCTCGCGCGCTCTTGCGTTTCTGAGATCAGCGATAAACTGAACCAGACCACGCATGTTGGCATTGCTGCTACTCGAGCGGCCGAGAAAGCCGGATCCTGAGCTCGACATGGTGGGCGGAGGTATGCTGAGGTACACGGAGGTATTGATGCAGACGATTTACAGAAGACCCCTGATTTTGGGAACGGGACGGGGTAAGTTGAATTCGTCGGTCCAACGGTGTATGGGAGAATGATGTCGAAATGTCTCCAAAACAGAGTGTGGTCGCGCCTTATCGCAAAGATCGCATAGTCGACTCGAACTGTCCAGACGGCTTATGCGCCAGACATCGATTGTATGTCGATGTGATGGGAGATTGCTCGTTGGAGGGGCGAGCTAAGTAGAAGATGCGGATGCGAATGTGGTGGTGGTAGTGGGTGGTCTGGGTGCGGCCTAAGTTAATTGTTAGGAGTTGCGGAAGAGGCCCGTGGGCTAGGGAACGGATCAGTCGGGGGGGACTGACAAAGCCTACAACAGGCGAGAGGGAATTATATGTAAGCGTTTTGCTGCCAAGGGGCCATTACCAGATTTCTACAGTTGTTGGTTATAGTACTTGTGAGGATTGAGAGATGTGATTCAAAGCAGAATATTCGGTGCTAGATGAGACGAGTTGTGAAGCGTGTTCTTCTGTCATCTCATATGCAGGCCTCTAAAAAGAAGCCTCCTGTCTCCTGCCTCCTGTCTCCTACGGTTACAGTAACCGCCAAAAAGGGTTTGGTCGTTAAATGTTTAACATGGCCCGTGCATCTTCCACTCAAAGCTACAGCCAGTAGGAAGAGACCGTCATCGAGGTATCGAATCCATCATGACTTCTATTGCATCAACGTTTTAGGTTCATTATTCTCATATAACCAAGTTTCTTCTGCTTTGTCAAGCTCTATACCGGCTTGAAGTATAGACTCTGCGATGGTATCCCGCATGATTCCATCACTGGCTATGCGATGTAGTTTGCGAACTCTCACACAGCCAGCCAATGTTTGTCGTTCTATCACAAAGCAACGATTCTATGCTGTTCAAGCTTCTGGGGCTCCTCGTTTTCAGGTCTTTAATCAGCACACAAAATGGCTCCAGAAAGAGCGCGCTGGCATGAACGCTGAAGAAAACCGCGACGCTGATTATCTGAAGGAGGAGGTTGCTATTCGAGTATCAGAAAGACTTCTAGTAGGTGTCTGGTGTCTGTAGCCGATCAATTATTCCTAACCTTATATCAGGACATCAAACGCCGTTTTCCTCGAGTACTAGATCTTGGCGCTAATTCATGCAATATTGCGCGAGCTTTGGTTCGTGAGAATCCTGATCCTGACCCCAATACGCCTGAGTCGCCGCCGTTGTCGACACGCATTGACGAATTGGTTGCTGCTGATTCTTCTCATTCACTGCTTCATCGTGATATCGATCATGACTTCAACAAGAAAATTAACATAACCCGAAAAGTTATGGATGACCAGGAAACGATTCCTTACGACCCCGCCTCTTTTGACTTGGTTATGAGCTCGTTGAGCCTCCATTGGATCAACGACCTGCCAGGTATTCTTACTCAGATCAACCACGTCCTCAAACCAGACTCCCCTTTCATTGGTGCGATGCTTGGCGGTGATACACTCTTTGAGCTAAGAACATCACTACAGCTGGCAGAGACAGAAAGACGGGGTGGCATGTCTCCGCGAGTCTCACCTCTGGCTGATGTAAAGGATGTTGGAGGTCTGCTTCAGAAAGCTGGTTTCAAGATGTTGACAGTCGATGTTGATGATATCATTGTTGACTATCCTGATATGTTTACTCTGATGCAGGATCTTCAAGCCATGGGGGAGGGCAATGCGGTGCTTGGCAGAGAAATGGGCGCAATCTCGCGCGATGTTCTTCTCGCTGGCGATGCTATCTACAGGGAACTCCATGGTAACCCTGATGGGTCTATTCCTGCTACGTTCCGAATCATATATATGATGGGATGGCGTGAGGGTGAGAATCAACCGAAGTCTCTGCCCAGGGGAAGTGGTGATATAAACTTGAAAGATATCTTGGAGCAAAAGTAAGCAGGGCTGATGGCTTGTACAATTTAAATAATGTAACATCAATAACTAAGTTACGCCTGGGGTTGCTTTGCTCCACGCTCCATGATGGTCGCATATCATGATTCTATGTGTTCTTGACCGCTCACCGTCGCGATACATACATCTACCCTTTAAACCTTACGCCAATCGGTCATTGTGCGACCGACACATCCCAGACCAGCAACCTCGACGACCTTCTCGTGCCAGCTAAGTAAGACACTCATGGCCGCTGTTGCCGAGTCGTTCGCACCAGGTCGTCCGCCAATTTGACTAAACCCTCCTGTTGATTGAGGTGTAACCTTGTTTGGTGTTCGCGAAGCCGTTCCAGGGTGAACCGTGGCCATTCCCTTGTAACTGTATGCTTTCGTTAGAAATTCCACCTGTTGCATGCTATGCCAGCATTAGAACATACATGTATTTCATCAGAACATCCAAGCACTCAGAGCCGCCATCGGACCCATAGATGCTCTTTAGCAAAGGGGACATATCGCTCGCCTTGATCGATTGGAGAACCTCGATGATAGTATGCAAGTGCGCATCCTACATTCGAACACATGTTAGACTCGGTATCTCCCAGAAACCATGATATGGGTTCGGGTAACAAAACCTAATTGACATACCTTGGCAGCATCTGTTCCGTTGTAGACAGGTGTCTCCAAGCTTCCCCTTAAGGCACCCTCGGAATCACCACCTCGTAGAAGCTGCCTGATTTGTGCAGAAAGCTGTTTCACTTCCGCCTCATCGATTTCAGGCAGTGGTGGGTGAAGGGTGGATGTGTCGAAGTTGACGCTGGAATCCTCCTCCAAGGCATCAATGTTGATGGTGCGCCAGGCGTCACCAAGCGTCGCGCTTGTGTGCTGCTGGATAATTGACATCGTGAACGACAGATCTGATCGAACGAATAGCGGTGTGTATGCGTTGTAGGCGGCTCGTGCTGCTCAAGATGCCTGAATTGGTAGGAAGCTATATCGGTGTCGATGGATGTTCAAGCTGCGTCAGCGATGGCGGGGTGGAGGTGAGGCTGGTGAGGTGGCTTGGACGATAGTTACTTGCCTCATTGGGTTGTGGACTTGTTCTGATGGAGAGATAGAATGATACATCAGAAGTTCATGGTTTTGGTGGCACGTGCTCCACTATAGGGGTATCGTAGCGAGCATCAGCCAGACATCACACTGTTGCGTGCGTGTACTACACTATCTGACTTGGAAACAAGCCTCAAGCCTTCATGGTCGATCATGGCTATGCATCTGCAAAACATATATTCCAATCAGGTCATTAATTACTTCGCATAGTCGTATATCATACTCAAGCACTAGATGATATGTGTTTTCTCTCCGTTCATGCTGTACGATGCAATATTACAGTTATCTTCTGCCCATGTAATAGGTCTTTCTTGTAAACCGAAAGGTGAGTATGAAAAGCATCCAATGTGCCAATGTCAACACCGCATCTAAAACCATGTAGTTTGTTTCAATAACCCATAGGACAGTTTAAAACCCCCAAGGCCTTTGCGATCAGGTTATTAAAAATCAATATGAAAATATAATGAGGAGGCGGAATATCTACCTACTGTGTAGATGGGAGAGTTGTTGACGGGCAGACTACCCTACACCAGAAGTATTGGTGCCATCGTCACACCAGAAGCACCTTCCTCCTCACAACCATTGACCAAACACCTTCATGAAAATTCCAGAACCCCCTGATCTCGAAATTTCTAACTTTGAATGAATATTAACAAACTATCGACATCGACTCGAACAATTTACTCTTGCCAGGGTTTATTTACGACTTGCGAACAGCGAATACACACCCTGTCAGCGCACACAACTATGGAGTACAAACTACAACATGGAAACAATTTACCTAGCACATCACCGCCCTCAAGAAGGCTGAAATGACCGCCAGACGGTTGTTCGGGAGACGCCGTGCCGCATCCATTCACTTCCCCAGATTGAGACATTGCCCCAACGGAAGGGTTAGGTCGAGTCAGGTTACTGAGGCTCTCTGACTAGCACTTGGCCTAACCATCACGACTCGTGGCTAATTGAACAACGTAGATCACGAACAACCCTATGGCCGAATCCAGAAGGTTATAGGGTTACTTGCGTTGGGTGGTGCGAGATACTATCGACATTATCGATTATTCCCTAAACACAGCAGACGGGTGATAGTGGATCCATCGCACACTCTCATCCCGTCAGAAGCTTGACTCATGGCTCCTTGGGTCCGTCGTCCCGGGGAGCATACCCGGCATGAATGACACACTCTAGAACAAACGATGTGAAATGGCTTCACAGATCGTCCTTCTAGAAGGCTACGACACGAGCGAAGAGGCCTCTTCTGTCCCCACATAAACAAATCAGGTGTGCAAGGGGAGTAACATGGTAGCATTGCTCTTTGGGACAAATACTTTTTAAATTATCATGCGGAGCCGGCACGGGTGCCCTGCACTGACGGAAGCGGTTCCCCGGTAACACAAAGTCTACTTGTACAATTTCGTCTCAACAAACACGATTCAACTTACTGGAAAGCTTTGAACCTTCCATGATGAGGCTGGGAAGGGATGCCAGTCATTCACGGAGAATCGGTCCAACAAGTAGCTGTGTCCATTGGCCTGAGATAAAAAACAGCCCAGCTAGATAAGCAAGTATATTAAGTTTGCTTAACCAAAGTCCATCGATCATGGGTTTCCAGCGTTCAGGACATAGCGCGTTAGTCATGGTCAATCTTGATCTGCAACATTGTTCGTTGAGGCTTCTGGAAGATGCAGAACCAATATTGCGCTAACGTTCACGGAGCACTACGTCGTGGATCCGATAGGTGGGTGACGGTGACAACCCAATCCTCTAGCTGCCAAGAAGGGTCTTCAGCTCATCGCCTTGTAGCACAGGGTAATGGAAAGCAGAAGCAAATTCAGATCCGATACTGATGACATTTACCACATGACTAGTTGAAATAGTCTACGAACCAAATGTCACTGGCTCCGACGCAAGCCCGACCTACAAGTAGCCACCATGCTCTATATGGCTGGCGACGGTAGTGTGATGAGACAAATCGATAGTACTATCCATTGTGGCATGGGGCTGGTCTGGGCATACGATTACGCCTTCATGTTCGGCCATGGACACACGCGTTAATCTGGCCTCATCGTTACTTCTTTGACTGGCGACCACTACAAGCTCTAGGTCTGGGCAAGTAACCTGTCGTATAGGCTGAGATACCAAAGTTGTCTTCGCATTGGAGCAGGGCGAATAAGAACAAAGAGACATTTGATAGCACCTTATTTGAGCAGCTTTGGTTGCAATCATACAGAGACAAAGCTCGTCATCTATGCCAAGCCTGACTTGCTGCCACATGGCGAGTGGATGCCTGTCAGCCTTGGTAGCTACCATTCCAACTGATCTTCAGCAAGCAGGAAGGGTCAGTCACATGACTGAGAGCGCACCATATCAATTGCATCTGGTGGATGAGGCTCAAGTGATCGACTGGTACTGGTCACGGCGGAGACCCTCTAGAGATGACAAAAAGACGCCACATGTGGATGCTGAGGAAGTGGGTTGAGCGTCGGAACGAACGACAACGGCCCCTGTTTCAAATACGAATGGCGTTTGGAAATTGGCTAATGCAGGAACGTTCAAGGCCTGGGCTTCTATGCGGCACTACAGTCTGCGCAAACCGCCACAACGTGCGCGCTAGCTCGGCTGCGTACAGCGATCTACCCCTGAACTTGCAGGACGGGAGCTGGTAGTACCGTGGTAGTTCATCCCAATCCATCGTCATCCCCACGAGATGAAGGCTGCCAAATTACCTGGTTCAGGTGGAGCTTGGGCCGAAAAGAAACCTGTGGAAGCACCTTGCGAGCTTGCAAAAGATCATAAGCCTGGGCAGTGTTTGTGTCAACTTGATTGTACAGTGCTGGAACGCCTCTCGTCAAGGATTGGCATGGTGGACATCCTGCATGGTCCTCCTTTGGTGGAGTTTTGCCTGGCTTGACATGCTTCTGGAAGCTTTCCAAACAGACCCCCATCGGCCCACTGAGATTTCCACACAATAAATCGGCACGGATCGAGTTTGGGACATTCTGGAACCTGACATTTGTTTGATGAGGGGCTGGGAAAACAGGAAGAGCAGCGACTGCCGACTCATACCAACGACGACTGACGCCTCAAAAGGAACTCTAAAGCTTCGCTTACATCAGAATGTTACACCACGACAGAAGCACCCTGAAGAACTAGAAATCGAACACAGCTTCTCGGCGAATTAAGATGATGTGGCATGCAGTATCTACCTGCCGACCTAAGGGACGTTGGCCCAGTATTAGGCGAGCCCGGTAATACTTCCGTTGCATAAGGTGCGCCGGGGATGGGAGTGAAGCCCTGTGACGCCATGGTTCCCTGGAAGTCGTTGATTTTGCGACGTCTCATTTGACACCAGCTGAATGCGAAACAATTTTATTACTTTTGGTGCTCAATTGCTCGGGATGACTTCGCTTGAAAACGGTCAGATTGAGGGATACTCATTCTCAAAGAAGAGACTGGCTGTGTCCGCTAGCATGATAACGGGGGGCTTGGATATTACTTGCACCGCACGTGGTTCACTGAGCATAGCAACATATGCCTCAGAGTTCAACTCAAATATGTACAGGCCAACCGAGATCCTCCAGCAATTCCGTGTCCTTGGGATGCGATATGATAAGCGGGGCGGCATGGTTCTGACATATTAGAAGCAGCAGCATCGTTTGACTGAGGAACTACCATGTTCCACGCACACAGGACAACCCACAGTCTGAGTACGAAGGGTACATCCGTCCTCATTTTGTTTGTTTCGAAGTCGCAGCCTGCCAAAGTTTGGATACCCAAGCCTGTCACATACTAGACTCGCATAATGTTGATACCGGTTCGTCTTCTACGAATTATCGGACCATGGCTCGATTGCCGGTTTGTGTGAAACCCACCAGCTCGGAACCAGATAGTTACGGAGCTCAGAACATACAGTTGCTAAATATGGACTGCGGGTTGTTTAGCATGAAGTGTCAGACCCATATGCATGGACCGCGCATCATATTTCAAGACGGCATCTATCACGAGATTACCCAAATGCGGAAGCAAACACGAAGTACCGGCTCTGCGAAGGTTTCATTATGGTTGGACGTACAACAACTGACATGCACCAATAAGTTCAGAAGACAATTATATGTTTTGCAAGATGTGTTGCTGCTCGAGTTCACCGAGACATCGTGAGGGGACCGGAAGTTGATAAAACAGGCTCGGCTGACATGTCCCTTGCTGGACTTGACAAGAATTGGGTCGACGGAATATACACACACAATACGTCATCTCTTGTGTGGCATTGGCGATACTGCCATGGCCATTTGTAGCTCTTTCGTTCGAGAAGTTATGCGCCGTCAAAAAAATGGTATAAGTGCGACAAACTTCCCTTTACGTGGTACCTGCCCAGTCTCACGGACGCACTATGCTAACATCGCTCTGACATTACCTGATTCCCTCTTGCAACGAGCTGAGACGTGTGGGGTTTGGAGGATATCTCTTGTTCTACGGAGCACCCGCGTCCGAGATATGTAAGGCCAGTGAGTCGCATAAAAATATATGGTCACAGCTTTCGTATTTCGCAAGCCTAGTCATACAAGACTGACAGGTAAGGAGAAGAAAAGGAAAGAAAACAAAAAACAAAAAACAAGATGGCTGGAGGGTGACCATTGGAGCAATTGGGCTGAGATGTGAAATATAGTCTGAATTACGACAGGATGCTACATGACAGATTGGGAGCACCGAGAGAACGGAGGACCCTGTCCATGTCACAGAAGTGCCAGAAGAGGCCGATTCGACGACTTGGTACCCAGCTTGGAGTGTACCCCATGAATCCGCAGGCTTGTACTGTACAGTGTACCGACACGGCCCTAAAGTACCGTTTAGGCCTTCAGCCTGACGTCGGTCGCAACTCCCAATCCCGCCGGCGCGGAATGGATTGGGTATCGGGCTTGTTCAGTAGAAGGCCCACCACGGGGCGCCGGGAGTCTGTCGGTTCTTTGGAGGGCTTGTCCATTTCAGGACGCGGATGGTTTCCTAGCAGCAGGTGGTGGAAATGCTTGCTCATAGCCATAAAGAACAATCATGGACAAGCATACACAGTCGTTTGTGTGATTTAAGTTCATAGCGGGCCCTAACGGGCTGTCAACGTCACAACCAACAAGCCAACATCCAAACGACTAGTGACGAAAGAAGGACACTGTTTCCTGCAACAGGAGGTGGCTGTAGGTACGAGAGATCTCCAGGGATGAAGGAGGCGGATTTGGAGGTGTGGGAGATGGAAGAGAGGGTGTGGGAAAACAGAAAGTTGGAGACATCGCACGCCTTGCAGCAAGAAGCAGATCCCAGCGGCTTCTAACCCCTGTGACCCGGTGGCCTGGATGTCCCAGAGAGAGGAGAGTGGGAGTTAAGCAGAAGTATCGGACAAGTTTCGAGGTACATTGCTGTTCCGATCAGCGTTCCTCAGTCATGGCCTGGGTGCTGGAGCAGTGGAGGACTGGAGGGTAACGGATACTATGCTGTCCTTACCCATGCCAATGCCCGTAGGCGAGAAGCGAGAGAAGGTTGAGAGAAGCGCGCGCCCTGACTTTAGAAGCCCGAGCACTCTCTTTGATCTCCATAAGCCACGGATGGCCCCCTCGTGGAGACATGCATAGGCCCTGGAAAGAATGGTATGAAACATGGTCCAGCTAAGTAACGCCCTCGTCTCTCCTTTTCTTGTACCTTTCTTTGCTTTGGAATAATGGAGACGTGGCTCATTGGTTTTTTTTTGTCACCCCTCCGGAACGCCCCTCCCTGGTCCGTGGGTCATCCCCTGGCTCCAGGGAAATTTCACAGCAATTTTGATGAGGTTGACACTGAGGTAAGGTAATAATGGCTGTTTGATTGACTTGGTCACTGACTGAACTGAAAGAATGGGACATGCTATGTACAGCCAGCTCAATCACACCCCTGGTCTGGTATGGCCTTGCCTTGCAAGCCTTACCTTTTAGCCATGCTCATTGAGATTTTCCCATCTATTCTCCTTGCTCTGATGGGTGTGGTTTGTACAAAAGCGAGAGACTCCCGCTTCTCTCCCTCGAACCAGAACTTCATCACACGTCTCCCTTTGGAACAAACTCCCTATTAAGTCTTTGCATCCGCCCACATACTTTGGTCTTGTGCTCTCATCATCTTATACCTCTTTGAGAGTGAATCACTTACACATACACACTTACTCACTTACGCTTAAGCGAACGACAAGCAAGCAAGCAAGCAAGCAATCAATCAATCAACCAACGACTCGACAGAAAAGACACTTGCAAAGCTCATCTCAACTCGCCCTAGCTCATCTCATTCATCAGGTCACCTACACAAGCCCCGAGCTAGAAAAAGGTCCACCCCCTCGTAACAAGGGCCCCCGTTTCGTCTGACCCACACTCATTCGACCGTCCGACCGGCGCCACCTTGGTACACTCTACCGGACTGCAGCGTGCCTGTGCCTTGTGCCTGAACTCAACTACGAGCTGAGAAAGTAGCTGGAGCCAAAGAACAAGCTACCGTATTACGGCAACGATCCGTCTATCCCTGGACGCTTGACGGAAGCCCGAGTCACCCCAAATAAAAAAAAGGTTTCCCCTTATTTGGGTATTTACCAAAAAGCCATAACTCTCTCTCACATCCGGACTCAACACCCCTTTCCTCTCACTCCTCTCTATTCCTCTATAATACCAAGCAAGACCAATACGTCTGCGACATCACTCACCACTCCTTTACTTCTCCGAAACACGCTCCAATTATATTGGTAACGCTCGCCTCTTCGCCTCTCTTTACCTGCACCAATCCTTTAGCCAATCCGCTATCACACTCGCTCAATACCTTCTGTGCACTCGGTCACACGACGACGAATCTTGCTTGTAAGTCAAAATCGCTTACCCAAATCACTCCAGATACTCGCGATGGTGTCTGTTTTGGTCTTCCCTTGAAAGAGTTGCCGAGAAACACACTGCTCCCTCCATTCCTCATCCTCCTTGTATACGTGCGAGTATTCTCATTCATATATATTTCACCACCCGTTCGCATTGCAACATGACTGACCATCAACTTAGCAGCACTACATTCCTTATTACAAACTCTTGCAACAACAGACAAAATGATTGACGGAACATCAACTCCTTCTAACATGGGCCGAGGAGCCTACGACACAACCGGTGTCCCCAAGCCTCCTCCCCGCCCCAGACCTTCATAAGCGTCCTTTCGCTTGGATTGTTGGATAAACTCTACCAGTCTTCCAACCTAATGCGACTGACGACCACGCCAAAGCTGGGCCACGCTGGCGGTTAGGCCTGTCCGGTGACGACTTGATTCCGCGTTTTATCAGACCCGCGCTTCCTCTTTTCCGCCTTTTATTCACTTCGACTTAAAGCGACATTACCAATTACGATATCATTTAATCACTTTCAACAGTCGAGAATTGGAATTACTCCCGACTCTAATGCCTTTTGGATACACTTTTTAATACACATTCCTGTCGAAAACCATATACACAACGGCTCGGAGCCATCCCTTGCTTCCCAGCAGCAAGCGGAAATTTCAAGGGAACGTCTTTCTTCTTGGGAACGATTGCATTCATCGATACGATTGAGTGCCGATTTTCTTTTTCACAGTTATTCGTGGCAACGCGAAATTTGTTTTAACAATCAACATGGGACTCAACACGCGGCGTTTCAACATAGACGGTATCAAAAATGGGGATTTGCTTTTTTTCTTTTTCTTTTTCTTGTCTCTGGTATCAGTATCATTTTTGAGCTTCACACAACCTCATCGGCTTTCACTTCGACGCGTCTTCGGTGTCTACCTCTTCTCCCACAACAACATGTCAATCTTGAGCACCACTCACGTCAAGGGCGTCTCGAGTTGGAATGCAGATCCGACTAGGAAGGGAATGTTTTAGATCGCCTCCGCAGTGCGACAACGCCTGGGGAATTCGATATTCGAAACTGGAGCGAAGACGAGCCGTTACACAAGACCTGGCGACTGAGCCAAAAATGATCGAATGCTGCGAGGAACATGATTTGGAGTTTGATTTACGCCAGGGTTTGGGAATAGGATTACAAAAAACTGGGACCGGTTGGGAAAAGATGTTGATTTTTTTTTTGGACACACGCATATAGACTTTGGATTTTTGATTGCTTTTTTACTTTTGCTGTTTTTTTCTTGGGCACCCCCTTGCTTGCTCAGCTTCCCTCCTGGCCAGCTTCTCTCGTTTCCTTCCCTTTTTTTCACAGTCACTTTTTATTACCGGTTTTGGGTTAGCTGTTTGGCCTTGGCTCCCTCGCGGGAGGGTCAACAGCAGTGGTATTCCCGTGTACTATTTCTGTATTGATGTACAAGACAAGACAAGAAAGACTATTGGGAGAGGATTGAGGAAGGGGGAAGAAGAAAGCGATATGATGCCCCGGCCGTGTTGAGAGCACTTGGGCTGGACTCAGGACTGATAGAAGATACCCCCTACTACGCGCTCTTCCCCCTTCAAGCCTCTAGACTGTATAGTATCTCTTAAAGATGGAAGACAGTTAGCTACACAGCGATGAATATCTTTGGCTACGAGAAGAAATACAAATAATGGAACTATTTCAATAACTATAACTACGATTTGCCTTTGATTGTGCCACAAAAAGAAGAATGAATGAAAGAAAAAAAAAAAAAAAGGTGTGGGAATGGATCGATGAACGTATGTCAAGGAGGCTGTTTTCAGATGCGAATAGATTCGCTGTGTTTGCTTATTTGGGAGCCTTGAGGCGAGGTCAGATGACAGCGAGGATTGTATTGGACATTGGAGACTGGAGTGAAATCACTTGGATGATAGTGTTTGTTTGCTACATGGCCTGTATGCTTGGAGCCGTATTTTGTGTGACAGCGGGTGAATGAGATGACGAACAAGTGAGAAGAACCTGAAGAACTTGGGCGGGGGACAGAAGTGATAGCCTCCCTGATTTAGTGGGAGAGATTGGTTGGGGTTACGCGCGCGTATAAGTCAAGTCAGCCCAGTCATTGCTATTTTTGCTGGAATGGAATAAGGGCGCTGGAAGGAAGAGGAAACAAAACTATCAGTTTCAGCAGAGACAAACAGAGGCAAAGTCTTTGGATTTGGATCCCTTGTCATTCACTGAATTGCAGCGCAACAAGGTAGAAAGAAGGTAGAGCGTTGTTGGGTTAATGCTAATACTAATGCTAATACCAATTAATGATAATGTTAATGCTAATGGCAATGATATTGCTAATGTTAATGGTCTGGAGGCAATTTAGCATAAATGCGCCTCGTGCGAGATTATGACAGTAAGGTAATAAGTCCCAAGGAGCCTTGCACCACTTTCATCCCATCAAACGTACACTTGACAAGTAACGAGTCATTGTGAACTAACAGGCCAAAAATAAAAACAACAACAAAAAAATACTTTTCTACTGAAACAAGGTCCGACCTTGGGCTTGGACGCTTGGATACTAAAACAAAAGTCAGTCAGTGGTACTGTATCCGGAGCGGACAACCAGTGAAACTCTCCTTGGCTTGTTGATTGACTTTCACTTCAGGGGGGGGGGGGCCACCTTGACACATGCAGTTGGGAATGATTTGGCTATGATGACGACGACGACGAGCATTTGGGGCTCGGAAGGGCTGATCCTGAAAGTCAAACCCAAAAAAGTCAAAAGACACAGGGAATAGACTCTGTAAATATTGGCAGCCTTTACAGAGGAGGGAAGAGTCATCATGATCATTTTTGCTATCATAGTCGTAGTCATGGGAGAGAAAGGCCAGGGATGGCGGTTGAGTTTGTTGGGCTAGAAGGCGTTTGGATGTTGGACCGTTTCGTAGCCGCAGAGTAGAGCCAATGTTTGTGGCCTCGTTTCAGACGATATCGATCCATCTATCACAAGATAACGACAAGTCCAGAGGCAAAATATGGGCTAACCGAGGCTGAATGACATGCCACTGCAATTTACTCAGGTATACAATACATCCAAAATTGGTCAGTATCGCAGGTTGTCAGCCGAGGTTCGTTCCGCGTCCAGTGACACGTCGTCTCACAATTAATTCTCTCTTGTCTCGGTAAGTTGAGTTGAACTGAGTGAATGGCAGAATTCACAGGTTCCAGGGTGCGGATACGAAGAGACAAGTGTCGCAGACATCAAAAGAAGCAACTCACGAGAGGGCCAGTGACGAACTATTGGGTCAGAAAGGGTTGCGCGTAAAGGATGAGAAGAGTAACGTATCAGATTTCAACCCAAGGGAGAGAGAAGTAGAAGACAATTGCAGAATTGTTATAGTTTTCTTTACAACTTGAAAAGAAGCAAGTATGGGTTTGAGAGAACAAAGCCATGTAATTTCTTCTTTTCTCGTCACAAACATACAGACAAGCAAACAAAACAAAGTGCATCCTATCGGTATAAGAGAAGAGACGAGACAAGACAGTTCAAGACAAGAAGGCTAATTACGGTACCTTGCATAAAGTGGGTGCATGAGGCGAGGCTTGATTGAGAAAACAGATAAATGATGTATCTGAATTGATGCTGCAACTGAAAAGAGACAATGCGAACACTAAGCAAAAGAAAATAAGAGACAAGAAAAGCAATCTTCTGGAGCGACGCCAGAAGCAAAAGAGAGAAACACGTTTGCTATTTTTTATTTTATCACTATTTTATTTTGTTATGTTATTTTAATATACTGTTTTAATATATTATTTTAATTACTTCTTTCCCTCTGTCATATCTTGCGAGGTCCTTCCTTTCTCGAATTACCCCTGAGAGTAAAGACGCCGGCTAATGCAAGATGACATTGACAGCTTCCTGCTTGGGATCAGGATCGGAGTTTGGGGTTCCGTTCCGTGAGCTGGGGTGCAGGAAGACAGGATGATGTCTCCTTCCCGGGTCCAAGCCTAAGCCAAGTCTGAGTCTGAGTCTACTGCAGGTACCGGTACGTACCAAAGATACTTCGCTTCAGTCTTGGCTGCATTGGTCATGGTGCGACACCGGCTTCATGCAGCCCTGACTCCGGCTCCGAAGCGTTGGGACCCGGGGGAATGATGGACGGGAGTGGAGAAAGGAATGTTCTTCAGGCAAGTGCAGGTGAGAGCGAGGGAAGGGAAAAAAAAAAAAAAAAAAGGTTCAAGCAAGGGCAGGCAAGCGCGAGCGCAAAGAGCAAGGGAGGAGGTGTGTGAGAACCAAAGCGGGAAAAGCCGATGAAGGAAGAGAGGATACGACAAGGGAAAAAGAAATGGAAGGAAGTATTTAATCAAAGAGGCGAGACGGGAATCTTGCATGGACAGGGACAAGGACAAGGGCTTAAACAAGGTTGATGAACATGTAATTCTGGTTGTGGGCGTGTACGTAATATGCACAGTACGCGCATCATGATCGTGATGGTATCAATCAAGTGGATATATATGATCATAGCGCAGACTTTGCTTTATACGGCAGACAAGGCTGCAACACGCTCAACGTTCAGGGTTCAGGGTCATGAACTAGCCAAAAAGAAAAGAAAGGAAAGCAAAAAAACACAGAGGCAAGGCTGCTAGATACGATGCTCTACTCGCAAACTAATACTTTCTTACCATTCTGGGTCAAAGGCGAGATTAGGTTGATGATGTAGACGAGCTACTGCAAACTACCACCCGGCACATGCTTCCGCTGGAACTGCTACTGTGATACAGTTGATCCCTTGAGATGATACTACCTGTTAGGCAGTCGTGTATATCATATATCAGCACATATATGGCAGCCTTGCATCATAGTAGAGCCTTTGCGGAACGACGATCCGTGACCCGCCAAACTGAACCGAGCCCAGCTCTGCACGAGGCTGCAAGGAAAGAGTTTTCTCCCTCTCTTTCTCTCTTTTTTTTTATTGTCCATATCAAACCCAGTACCTTGGTAACATCGAGAACCATGCTGCAACGTCGCAGCACTAAACAAAACACCAAATGCCGGGGACCTGAGCCCGAGCCCAATATCTCCATCCGGGGAATTGGGATCATTCCCTAGCTTGATTCCCAGAGAAGCCCAGAGAAAGAAAGGAAGCGAAAAAAAAAACTTCTTTTCTTCTATGGGTCTAAACCGAGGCAACGGTCGCGGTACCTCTCCAAGGGCCAGGAAGTGGTCCTTTGACAGATCTTCATCTCGGCACTGGGACCTGATTCGTGTTTCTCACAGGTCACGACCCTTCATCCTTGACACAAAGAGAAGGAGAAACTCTAAACACCTGTCACAACGCTTCCTCTCGCTCTCTCAGCCGGCGTTTATTTCAGCCTGGTGCTGTAAGGAGTCCCCCCCTGTCGTCTACCGGTTCGCTTGCAAAGGTGCAGCAGCAGCTTCATTCTGTCGCTCGGAAGCAGAGACCCTTGCTAACCGTCCCAGCCACCTGGGACATGAAAACTGTACCGAGCCGCTCTGTCGGATGTGGCTCCGTTGGGACGTTGGGCAAATCTCTCGTAGCGCGGATGCTGGGGATGTGACTCCCCGAAGCCTTCTTGACTGCCGTGGACTAATCCTCTTTCCCAAGCCTCCCAGGAAATCCTAATTACACTTGTCTCATATCTTTAGGGTTTGTTGGGATCCTGACAGATTAGATCTTGTTACCGGTGGCTGAGGTTGAGTGATATCTGAATTCACTTACATCTAGTTGCTGTGATCCTATGGACTACACGGATGACCAGCTCAGAGGTATGTACTACTAAGTACTACCGTTATAGAATACCTGTTGGAAGTCGACATGATCTGCTAAGCTATACTCAACCCATGATCTAGATGATTGTCTATTTCAAACATGAGCTCGTAGATGATCTTTCTGTACAAGGCAGCACCGCCTTATCCTACTCTCTATGGAAAAGTCCGAACATATCATTTCATGAACCTAAATCCAACTTTCCTAAACATAGTATGCACTGCTGTACAAACCAGGAACGACTCAAACAGCACCTCTACACATTGCTGCAAGATAACTCGGGATAGACATCACTACCATTGTTAGCAGAAGAACCACTTGACTTTGGTACAACTCACGTTCTCCTCTGGAGAGGCATCTCCCTACGGATCTTGTCCAGGTTCTCAAGATCAACCTCTACGAACCCAACCTCTCCCTCTGCACCATCCTCAGCCGTTCCTTCGGGCTCTCCCTCTTTCACACCCTTGAGCTTGAGCACAACTTCTCCCCACGGGTTAGCGACGATGCTCTGTCCCCAGCTCGCCCTCTTCTCGTTATGTCTTCCAACCTGCGCCGCTGCAATGACGTAGCTCTGCGTCTCGATGGCGCGAGCCCGGAGAAGAGTCTCCCAGTGCGCAGGTCCCGTTCTCAGAGTGAATGCGCTGGGGTATGTCAGTATCTGCGCTGGTCGGTTCTTCCATGTGCTGCGAGGCCCTGGCTGTGCAAGTGCGAGGCCTGCCTCAGGGAATCGAAGGTCGAAGCATATGAGGCTCCCGATACGGCCTACGGGTGAGTCAAACGGCGCGGTGAAGCTTGTGCCGGGCTGCACTGTTGCGCTTTCCTTGAGTTTCCCATAATCGAACGCATGAAGTTTGTCGTACGTTGCTGCATCGTCAATATCGCCATTGGCCGTGATGTAAACCGTGCGGTTAAGGATCCTCTTGGACTGCTCCTGTCCCACATCGGTTTCGTCGCGGTGATGAATTCCTACGTGAATAGCAATGCTGTGCTCGCGAGCTGCTTCCTGAAGACCTTTTACAAAAGGAGATGTTGACTGCGACTCTGCGAGCTCCAGTGACTGCGCACCATCCGAAGCGATGTAGTCGGACGCCTCAGGGAGAAAAAGGACCTAAGATTCTCGAGTGTAAGTATACCGTGTGAGAAGAAGCCGGAGCATGGGATAAAACATGTATCGCCGCTTTGGGAAGATAAATGAGACACAAAAAGGTGCGTAAAGAGGTCTCACAGAGTCAACCCTTGAGCATGTCTCACGGTCTGATAAACCGACATACACCCTCTCAAGTGTAGATCATGTGTGTCTCAACGATATCTGACAGGTCCCTTCTTCGCATCTCGATCGAGGGATATAGAGATTCCTCGGGGCTAGACACTGACCTTTGCCTGTCCCCGCGCTGCACTCGCCACCAACTTAATACATTGATCCAGATTTCCCTTGATCGACGCCGTTGAGCAGATCTGACCGATTGCCTAATCACAAATGGTTTAGTCTTTCCCATGCCAGAGTGAAGCAAGGGGATCTGATACACGCTCTCCCGAGATAAGAGTGTAAAGTGATAGGATGGGGATCAGAGGAGAACCAACCGCAATTGCCATTCTGAATGCCTGTGTTATAGCCAAGGATATGGATCCTCTGAAACGGGTATGGGATCGAGAATTCAATTGCTTAGTTAAGTTTCTGGCTCTCCCTTGAATGGCCTAGAGTGGAAGCACTTAGAAAGGTGAGGGTGTGTTGTGTCGAAGCCAACAAACTCCGGGACTAGTTTGTGTCTTTGTGTCTTTTCTTTCTTTTTCCTTCTCTCTGTCTTTGTGTCAAGTCGATCTGGGCCTTTTCAAGTAATTCACTGGGGTTTACAGACTCAACAGATGAAATCCGACTGACTTGATACAAGGGAGGGGAAACGGTGATGCCGCCATAGTTTATAGTCCCACTTTTAGAGCAAGAGGCATTTGTCATTGACTCTTTCCGTGTCACGACACTTCTGCTTCGTTCTCCCTTGACTCGTTCATGCACGATAAGGAATGCTCTCGTCACCATCACCTGCTAAACAAATGACCAGAAGGTCACGATTGAAGGTTTATTTGTAGGGTTTTATTCTCTCATCTCTCCCCGGACTTTTCTCTCCTCTGATGCTTTCATTTCCTGTCTTTTCCCTTCCCTCCCATCCCCTTCCCCAACCATAACCCTCTCCTTTCGCTGGCCAGTATCCGGCTCTTCTGGCCCCTAGCTTCAGCAGGTTGGGCAGGGTAGAAACAGCTTCATCATGAAGAAATAAAGGCCTCAAGAAATACATGGCGCACCCATCTTGTCTCCCTCTGGTGCGCACCCCAAATAGCAAGAAATGCTGACTTCCAGCAGTCTCGAAAAAACGACTCTAGCCCCCGTGCTTCAAGGCTCCCCTCTCGTCTTGTCTTATCCTTGTAGTGCATGCCCAAAAACTTCCCTTCCCTAAGTCATGCCTTTCTTTACCGAGTAAGAAAAAAACATTAAACGCCGTGCTAAGTAATATCACAAGCCGTGGTATCTCCCACCAAGTCTCCTAGCTAGTCCTGGCCGAGTGTCGTTTCCTCTCCCCACTTCCATTACCTCACCTTGTTTTTTTCTTCCTAGTTACTTGGGATTCGACGAGTCCAAGTATAGGTACGCTCTTTGGAGTGCCTTGACTTCTCGCCCATCCCTCTCTAGTACCGCAGCCCAATCGCGTAGTTGGATGTTTCGACCCTTTTCTTTGTCTTCTCTCCATGTGCCGAGTCGATTGCGTCCTTCTGTAGTCATGGCCATATTGGTGGGCGACTGTGCCGCCCCCGGTGCTCCGGCGCCTTTGCCGGCTCCGGGTACATTTCGGGTCGGGGTGCTGGCCCCACTGCCTCCGCGTCCAACATTCATCCAGTCATAAGTTTTGCCCGTCTTCTTCTTGCCGAATAGACCACCTTTGCCTCCAAGGCCAGCAAAGATGCTACTGGTGGTGTTCTGGCTTTGGTGACTGTCGATCTCGGCTGCTTTAATCTGCTGGTTCTTCTTCATCTCTTTCTTGGTCATGGCTTTAGGAGCTTCAGGTGCCGCAGCACCAGGAGTGCCGGGGGCCACACTACCAGCGCGCGATGTTGTGGTTCCCGAGTCCGGTATTCCGTCCTTGCGTTTTTGGCGCTTGCGAAGTCGTGCCTCTTCCCAGTCGCGTTCCTGTCTTGCGAGATCTCGCATCGTAGTGGTCATGTATGACGACACTTTAGGTAGCTTGACAGGAGGTGCGCCGTTGGTCAGTCCAGCTGCATCGCTAGAGCCTGTAGAATGTAAGTATGAAACTAAACACGCAATCTCCGTTCAACTTACGCTTCAATGGATTCGTGCCGTCCGTATCTGCACCATCCAGAAGAGCCTCATCAATATCTTGAACCGGCTCCGCCAGTTTCTCAATAGGTTCCAATGGTTCTGCGTTCATGGGGGCGGCCGCTGGCAGCCAATCTTCAGGTATGTCGCCGTGCGAGGTTTTTTGTCGATTCGATGCCACCACATGTGCATCTTCCACCAACTCTCTGAGTCGCTGCTTCGTGGCAATAGACATCAATGCCAACTGATCAACCAGAAAAGCGTCTTGTGGGATATAGGATCCTGTTGTATGAACCATGGTTGAATCCGGGCCTGGTGTCACTTTCAAAGTCACTTTCGGTGCAGGAAACTGTTCCGGAAGCCTCATCTTTCCCATTGTCTGACTGTTGTTCTTCAAATCCAGATTCAATGCCAAGTGATGCTCTTTCGCGATCTTGTCCGCACGTCGATGTAACATGGCAACAAGCAAAAATGGATCACTAATTTCCTGTGTTCGCTGGAGAGCAAGTCGCATGGAAGACTCTGACCAGGCCCTCTCCGCTTGTTGCGCCGCAAATTGCTCCTGCTGCTGATCTTGAACAGACTGAGCAGGTTGGTTTGCTGGTCCCGCTCCGTAAAAGCTCGACTTGGGTCCTGGCTGCTGATGGGCAAATCCTGTCCGTGCTTCATCAAATCCGGTCGCGTAGAGATCGTTCATGTACTGCTCCTCAGCTCGAAGATCGATACCTGTACCAGCTAGCGAATCGGTCACGTCATATTCGTAGTCTTTAGTCGGTCGTTCTGCTGGCCTTTGCGGAGGTCCCATCACCCCAGGGCCATGGCCATGACCAGGACCAGGATTTGGAGCCATCAAGTGGCCTGGAGTAGGTACAGGCACAGGAGTCATCGTTGCGTTGGTATACTGGTGCACAGGAGGCTGTTGTTGGGGATGCTGGATCGGAGGCGTCGAGTTCGGTCGTACGTCTGGAAGGTTGAGGCCAGGCGTCGTGTGCCCGTTGGTGTAAGGCGTAGCATACGGCTGCGGCAGGGCAGGACTTTGCGCATATGCAGGAGATCCTGTTGTAGCCGGCGGCGTAGCTACGGCACCTGGACTTGCGGCGTATGGAGATGTAGCGTACGGCGATTCAGGCTGGGACGAGGGACCGTCGGTTCGGATTCGTTTCTGCGGCGGGAGGGCAAAACTAGACTGCGACGCGGCAGGTGAAGGAGAGTGCTGCGGCGGGGAGAACGCGCGTGGCGGCACCTGCACTTGCGTCTGAGGCTGAGGTTGAGCCATGGTGAAGCAGTGTGTTTGAGAAGGCGTTGTCGATTGAAGAGAACGTAACGTAGGTGAATGCGAGCGTGCGTGAGTGTGTTAGCTCAGCAGGCAGATGAGCCTGTCAAATCAATCGCGACGCCTCCCATCCGACGCGCTCAATCTCGTCAGGGCTCTTGAAAAGTTGTAAAAAGCTCGCTAGGTAAGTGCTTGGCGATTATAAAGCGCTGGAACTGCACTTGGAGATGAAGGCGTTGATTACCGTCGTTGGGCGAAGGTGGTGATTCGCTGGGGGTAGGCTATGAAGGAGGGAGCTCGCTCTGTAAAACGGAGGTCGCGTAGTTTTGAGGTCACGTGTGCAGAGCCTCCTCTCGAAAATGGGTATCTGTAGCTCAGGCAGCTCCAGTGTAGATGCCGGCTTTTATCCGCTATTTGATTGTTCAACGCGTCTGCCTTTTTGCCCGTGCTGCCCGCCTATTTCTTTCATTGATTCATCTATTCACCTCTCACTGATTACCCCTGCAAATAGTCGTTGCAATCGTGATCTGTGAATTTACCACCTTTATCATTTGGTGCGCTTGCTTGTGGCTCAGGGCCCTCTCTACTGACTATATAGAAACCCCCCTCGTCGAATGTGAGCTGGACCATCGCTCGGCGCATTTCCGACAATGACTTCCAAACGAAAGGCTGCCGCTATGAATGCGACTGTAACGGAGGAACCAGTAGACCCTTCGGACGAGCTTATGTTTCTTTGTTTGGGAGGAGGAAACGAAGTTGGCAGATCGTGTCATATCATTCAATATAAAGGAAAGACGGTCATGGTAAGAGGTCGATCAGTCTATCACTGCCACCCATTGGTCTAATAACCTTCGCCAGCTTGACGCTGGTCAACATCCCGCATACGATGGACTTGCCGCACTTCCCTTCTACGACGACTTCGATCTCAGCACTGTCGACGTGCTCCTTATCAGCCAGTAAGCGACCCCTTCTTCCCACTCCCGCGACGATATATCTAGGCTGGACAGGGCGAGGGACGACCTCTTGATATTGTATAATGTGACGAGGCGGGCAGCGCAGTGCTGTCGCGGCCAGTATCGTGTTCGCGTGATGTCGATATCCATGACTTTGCTTCTTTGTATCCAGATCAATACAATACAGTCTTTGCCCGTTTCCCTTACCTTACGCCCTTGATATTCGTCCTTGTGATGCCGTCCTGTCCTGAATAGCCAGTCGCCAACCTCATACTTTGTCAAATGCCGTCGGAGGATCCCAGCTAATCAGCCATAGTTTCCATATCGACCATGCGGCCTCATTACCATACGTTCTTGCAAAGACCAACTTTAGGGGTCGAGTGTTCATGACCCATCCTACCAAGGCTATCTACAAGTGGCTCATCCAGGACAGTGTTCGAGTAGGCAACACTTCATCGAACCCAACTACACAACCAGTTTATACTGAGCAAGATCATCTCAACACCTTTCCCCAGATCGAAGCTATCGATTACCACACCACTCACACCATCTCCTCCATTAGAATTACCCCCTACCCCGCCGGCCATGTTCTTGGTGCCGCCATGTTCCTCATCGAGATTGCTGGCCTCAACATATTCTTCACGGGTGATTACTCTCGCGAACAAGATCGACATCTTGTCTCTGCGGAAGTCCCTAAGGGTGTCAAAATCGATGTCCTCATCACCGAGTCCACTTATGGCATTGCTTCACACGTTCCTCGTCTAGAACGAGAGCAGGCTCTCATGAAGTCTATCACGAGTATTCTTAACCGAGGAGGCCGTGTACTTATGCCGGTTTTTGCGCTGGGTCGAGCTCAGGAACTTCTCTTGATTCTCGATGAGTACTGGGGCAAGCATTCTGATTTCCAGAAGTATCCTATCTACTATGCCAGTAATCTTGCAAGGAAGTGTATGCTTATCTACCAGACCTATGTTGGTGCTATGAATGACAATATCAAACGTCTCTTCCGGGAGCGAATGGCTGAAGCTGAAGCATCTGGCGATGGAGCTGGGAAGGGTGGCCCATGGGATTTCAAGTATATTCGTTCACTCAAGAACTTGGACAGATTTGACGATGTTGGCGGTTGCGTTATGCTTGCCAGCCCTGGTATGCTTCAGAATGGTGTCAGCCGTGAGCTTCTCGAGCGTTGGGCACCTAGTGAGAAGAACGGTGTCATCATCACCGGTTACAGTGTTGAGGGCACCATGGCTAAACAAATCATGCAAGAGCCTGACCAGATTCAAGCAGTCATGTCTCGTAGTATGGCTGGTGCCCGTCGCATGCCTGGCGGCGATGGCGAGAAGGTGCTCATTCCTCGACGATGCAGTGTTGCGGAGTACTCTTTCGCTGCTCACGTTGATGGTGTTGAGAACCGCGAGTTTATTGAAGAGGTTGCAGCACCCGTAGTTGTATGTTTACTTCACTTCCTTTCAGACATTACCGGATAATAAGCTAACTTTGTATAGATTCTTGTTCACGGCGAGCAACATAACATGATGCGTCTCAAATCTAAGCTCCTTTCTCTCAACGCAAACAAAACAGCAAAGGTCAAGGTCTACTCTCCTCGCAACTGTGAAGAGCTTCGCATCCCCTTCAAAGCCGACAAGACCGCCAAGGTTGTGGGAAAGCTCGCCTCTGTTCAACCACCACAAAGTATCCATCCTGACCAAGCTGCTACACCTCACCTCGTCACTGGTGTCCTCGTGCAAAACGACTTCAAACTCTCTCTTATGGCGCCTGAGGATCTTCGCGAATATGCAGGTTTAAATACTACTACTATAACCTGCAAGCAACGTCTCACCCTCAGCGCTGCAGGTGTTGACCTTGTCAAATGGGCTCTCGAGGGCACATTTGGCAATATCGAGGAGCTTCCTGAGATGCGCCGCGGAAAGAACGGCCACAACGGAAATGGCGACAAGATGATTACGGATGGTGACGAGATGAAGCAGGAGGACGCGGATGAAGAGGTCGCCAGTCTTGTTGCAGCCTATCTTGTCATGGGCTGTGTTTCCGTCCGTTACCGAACCGACGGTGAGGTTGAGCTCGAATGGGAAGGTAACATGCTCAATGACGGTATCGCCGATTCCGTCATGGCCGTTCTCTTCTCCGTTGAGAGCTCTCCCGCTGCTGTTAAACGCTCCTCCGCCAAGCACTCTCACTCACACGAACTACCTGATGTAAACCCCCACCACTCCGCCTCTCCTGAGGAACGCCTTGAGCGCCTTTTATGGTTCCTCGAGGCCCAGTTCGGTCAGGACAACGTCGCCCCGGTCACAACCCCCAAGCTGCCCCCTCTAAAGGAGACTGACGACAAGATCAAGAAGGATGGCGAGGGTGACGATGCCATGAAGATGGAAGAAGACGGAGAAGATTCGCAGCTCCAAGAGAGGCAGGCTAAGGAGATTGAACGTTTGCACAAGATTGGTATTCCTGTACCTGGAGTGTCCATCAAAGTGGACAGGATGACTGCTACAGTGTGGCTGGAGGATCTTGAAGTTGAGTCTAATAATAAGGTCTTTGCTGACAGGGTGAGGGCTGTAGTGGAAAGGGCTGTCGAGGTGACAGCACCTCTTTGGGGCTAAGGAAAGATTTTCTACAGGATCGCCCGTGAGGCACTGTTTATGAGTTTTATCTCACATTCACAAAGGGATAATAAGCATGGAATCGAAAGGTCGAACAAATTGGGTAAAACCCCAGCGTTTGAGTCGCACTATGCTAGTTATGATACAAAAAATACCAATGTCTGTCTACTACTACTACTGTAACAAATACCAATGATCACGCGAACCACCCTGCTTAACCCAAGTAATCCTTGAGCTCTTCCGACTCTTCCAGTAAAGTATTGAACGAGAAAGGCGCAAAAGGCCAACCCGCAAACTCAGCGAACTTGGAGAACGACTCGACCCAGGCGAGACGAAGGGAATGCAACATGGCACTGGTACCCTCCATGCACACAAGAATAGCAATGGCTGAAGAACATTAGTCAATAGATTAAGGAATAAAGAATCCAGGCAAGACTTACTCAAAAAGAACCACATAGTGAAGCAAACAACAATCATCACGACACCGAGAACACCAGGAGTTGTCAGGGCAGGGCCCATGGTCATGGACCAGAGCACAATACTCAGCTGTTGATGAGCGAGCGACAAGGCCCAAAGACGAAGGTAGGAGGCTGTGTGAGAAACACAGTTGAGACAAAATTCTGACAGTTGTTAGTCTGAAGCCAGATCATACATCCAGAGGACTTACCAATAGTGTGGATGACTTGATGAATCATAACCTCGCTGAACTCAAACTCCTCATGCTCCTCGTCGATATTCTGAGAGATCATAGCAACTCCCTCGCCATCTTCATCAAAGCTGTTGCCGTGACCATTGACATCATCATCGTCACCATCCAAAGCACTAACTCGGGAGGTTTCACCTATGCTACGGTAACCCTTTGCGCGTGCTCGGTTGTTCTCCCATCGGAGGTAGAGAGGCTTGAGGAGAAGGAGAATAGGAACCTGAATGAAGGCCAGGAGGAGGAGAACAACTTGAACGAAACCCTGTCCAGGGTAGAGCTCCTCACCATCAGGAATAGTTCCGGGCTGGAGGAACATGTAGATGAGCATGTTCAACAGACCAGGGGGCTGGCGGCCAGTACCCAACCAATCGACAGACCACTTGTAAACAATACAGACGACTAGGTAACCGAAGATGGATTGGAAGAAGATCATACCAGGGATAAAGTTGCCCCAGATGTCGATAGGCTTCTTGAAGTGACGAGCATTGATGTAAGAGAAGCAGAGTGAGTATGTCATGTGAGCCCAACCAAGGATAATGCTCATCTTCATCTTCAAACTGTTGCTGAAGAGAAGATCGTTCTCACTACCATGCCAGGCATAATCCAGACCAAAGGGGTAGCGGTAGCCGTCGTCGTTCAAGGTAGCAGTGATAGAAGTGGTGTTGGTATAACCTTCAGGCTTCTTGAACTCCCAAGCACTGTCGAAAAGAGTCATGGACAAAGAGAAAACATCGTTGTAGATGAGGCCGGTGAAGACGGAGAAGATAGCCATGACAAGCGCGATGTATCGACCATAGAAGATCATGGCAAAAAGCTCAAAGCTGACCTTCTTCAACGGCTTCTCCCAGTAGATCATAGCGAGGGCCGCTGAAAGCATGATAATGGCATGGCCGAAATCACCAAACATGACGGCGAAAAGGAAAGGGAAAGTAACAAAGACAGGAATGGCCGGGTTGACCTCCTGGTACGTGGCGGTACCATAAGCATTAACAATGGTCTGGAAACCTTCAGTGAACTTGTTGGTCTTCAGGTAAGTCGGCGGGGTCTTGTTAGTTTGGATCTTATTGATGATGGAAGGAACGGAGAGACCAGCTCTGTTAGTGACATCCTGGAGGGTCGTCCTGATCAGGGGAAGATCGTTGGTGGGAACCCAGGCCTCAGCAATAAGGGTTCGTCGAGCGCTATCATAAGAGAAGTTATTGAGCGCATCATACACAGCCTTCTCCTTAGCAACAAGAACCATCCAGGCCGACAGTGACTGGGAGATCTGGTTGAGCTCTGCCTGAAGAGTGGCCTGGGTGTTCTGAAGAACGTTCTGGACATCCTCAAGACGGTTGTTGACCTCGTGAATCTGGTCGCGTCGGAGATCGCTGTTCTCATCAACGTTGTAAACATCAGCACCCATGGACTCCGAGATCTTGCGGATCTTGTTGAGAATTTCCTTGCCGTGAGCAAAGATGACGAAAACGTTCTTGTTGATTGACTCATTGTTGGTAGGATCAACCAAGGGCTCAGGAATCTCAGACTGGTTCATGTAGAGATTGCCACGGAGAGTTCGCCAGAGGATACGCTCAAAGGAGGCAACTCTGTCTCTAGCAATAACTCCAGCGACAAAGCCAATGTTCATGCCAGAGAAGGAGCGCTCGGCGTCAGGGGCGCTGTGATTGTTCTCAATGTCGGACAGCAGAGGGGCATCGTCGTTGTCGGTGGAAGCGCGAATCTCCTCAACATTTCCGTGGGCACGGTCGAAGAAGCTGCCTGCCTCACGAAGAACCCATCGCCACTCGGTCAAATCGCCCTCGCGCTTCTTCAAAGTCTCGTAACTCTCGTTCAAGGCAGAGACACGCTGTTCCAACTTCTGGCTTCGTTCGGCAAGCTCGTCGATTTCAGAGGTCGATGGCGATGCGAGTCTCTCAACGTCGAGGTCCAGCTTCCGGAGCGGGATACCGATCTTATCCATCTGAGCATAGAAGTATCCTGCTGACTGTTAGACTCATGTTTTGGTGGATACCTGTAGATGACGTACGCAGCTGTCGCTCAACATTATCGAGACGTCGAATCTCCTGAGTAAAAGTGCGCTGGAATGCGCTGACATCCTCGTTAAGCTGTAAAGAAAAATGATGAATTAGTATGAGTTGCGGATGCAAGGGTTGATGAATCGTTGCCTACATCGCGGAACTGGCAAAGGCCAAGCTCACCGAGCGCCGTAACAACTTCGCGTCCGATTTCGTTGGAGACGTAGAGCTGGACCATGCTCATATCCGCAGAGCGGAACGGAGTATCTGGTTTGGGAGCCATGACGCCGTTGAGCACCAATGCTGTCTAGGTAGTCGTTGATTTGGAACTTATTCAAGGAGCAAGGCACGCTTCGGCGCGGTTACGTCGCACGAAGCTGCATTTGCCACGGGGCCAAATTGATCCGGCTCAAAGATCACGTGCATATACCGCCACCCAGCGCCACATTTAAGCTTCATGCCACACGCACGAATGCGTTGCTACTGATATGAGGTAAATCTTTATCACTATCGATATGTATTGCCTGAAGATAGGCAGAGCTAGCTAGTAGACACCTTGTCCATGGAAATTACACATACTAAAACACATAGTTTTTTGAATACCTTTAGTTAAGCGTGCCTCATTGCATTCCTGATTGGCCACACTTACGGATACCTATGATCAAGGTGACAAAGCAGCAAAACCACACTCGATATATGAACTTGCAATGACATTCACATTTAAAAGGGTTTGCAATAAATCATTTCATCAAAGTCATTATTGATTATCTACACGTTTTTCCCCTCCGTCATGTTTATGCTTCAGAACGCTTTTTCATCAAAAATGACTTTACTTTTCGCTAAGTTTTCAATCCTGGACGCCGGGATATCTGATCAAGATGCAACCCAATTCTAAACATGGAACAAAGCAAACCTTGAACGCCTAAAATGATGTGAGAGTAGAGAGATCCGTCCTTTGGCTCCGTTCGGAGATTGGCATTTTACAGCCTTCGACCGAACATGAACGTACCGTACATTCCTCCGACATCGGCCTCGGCAACCGGGATTTTCCTCATGCCCCAGCTCTCAGCGCCCAGCTTCCACCACCGGGCGCCGCAGTCAAGAACTGGACCATCGGTATTCATGCGGACTAACCAGTATCGGCTACCGAACTCCTTGGGGGTCCAGCCAACACGCTCGAGGTTCTTCTTCGCCTTGGCCGCTCGCTCGTATGCGCGCTCCTCGAGTTCGATAACCTGCAACGGGGCGGAAGCAGGGGTAAGAAGTGCACTGGCACTACCGATGATAGTGTCCAGGTCGGAAATATCAAGGTATCGGAGACTATGAGGGACCCACTCCTGGGCCTGGTAAAGGAGTTGGTGGATATCACGGAGATCGAGGCCTCGGCCGATAGCAAGCTCCTCTAGGTGCTGGACCAGAGGCGTGAGCAGAGGGAGCTGGGAGGGGTCCATTCTGCTCCCCTTGAGACTCAGCGATCGGAGCGTAGGTGGTAGCCGAGGCAGGATAGCATCAACATCGGCCTTGCCCAGCAGGAGGTGGCTGCTAGCATTGGTAGCGAGGCTCAGGACAGTGATGGTGTGGGTAATCGCGGGATGGGTGGTGACAAACTTGACAACCACTTCAGAGGTCAACTCTCGGCACTTGGCCAAGTTTAGGTGAGTGAGTCTTGCCGTCTCAGGCAAGCTCTGCAACGCCTGGTCAGTGACTCTTGTTCCAGCGAGATCGAGATGAGTAGCCCTTTCGAGTCGAGGCAGAATAGCCTCGAAAACGGAACCTGGCAAGTTCAGACACTTGTGGAACGAAACACGAGTAAGTGTCAGCGAATCGGGCCACTGTGCCTGAAGGAGGCTCGTGAAAGAGTTTTTGAAAGAAGGGGAGGAGCAGCCGCAAAAGTCGACAGCTCGGAGTCGGGGCATGTCGAAGAAGAGCTTCTTGATCACATCAGGTCCCAAATCCTCATCGATATGCTCTTGGGCCAAAAACTCCTGTAGATACGGGGTCAGCTCGAGACATTTGTAAAGGGTCTCGGAAGTCAAGTTTCGAGTCTGAGCTCTCTCGCTCGCAGTAGAGAAAATAGTGGAGGGGTTGAAGTGGCTAAAGTCCAACCGTCGCACAATAGAAGCGAGCGCGGGGTACTCGGTGATAGTTCCGAGGAACTTTCGGAAGATTCGAGAGTGAGGAATCGTGATATGCCGGTAGAGTGTGTTGAGCGTCGCAGCATGGATAGATCGCGAAGCCAAGAGGAGCGCCATGAGGTCGGCATTTCGCGGCGTAAGGCCATTCGGGGGGATCTCGATAACGAGAAGGTCGATGATGGCACCTGTGATCGGCATGTTAGCACACTGACTTGTCGTATAATTGGGACCGGGGTCTAGCAGGGTTGCGATTTAGAGAACCCTTGTACCCTTCTAGCAGATTTACATACCCAAAACTTCGCTGGGGAGCCGCTCAATAGGAGATGTTCCGACCTCGTAGGTTTCGGGAGTCGCCTTCTTTACGACAGCGGGAGGTACTGGAGAGCTCCATGTCATGGACAACTTGTGAAGATCCTCGCAACTGCGACTGGCGGACTTGCCCTTGATAGGGATCTGCTTCCAGCCACGAAAGTTATCCGCTGGGAACCAAAATCCATGAAGCCGACTGTGAGGCTGCGTCAGAGGAGCCTGAAAGGACGGCTGTGCAATCTCAGCGGAGGGTGAGGGTGATTCGTCGAATACCTCTTCCGTCCCTTGAGTGTAGGAGGAAACCTTGGAACGTGTGAAAGTCTGAGCTAGGCCATCGTCGTTCTCTCGAACAGATGAGAAGGACGAGCGGGCGGTCTTGTCGCTGTTGCTGTTGGGAGAAACGGGGCGGGACATTTTAGCCTTGAGCAGAGCAGAAAGGTCAAACTGAGGCACCGCGTGGTGCATGGGGCTAAGTGGGAGGGCCATTCGATTTAGGGTAACAAAGACGTGCAATGGCCGACCTCAAGGGAGGACGGGAAAGCGAAAGCTAGGAATGAGACTGCCAACCCAACGGTTGGCAAAGATCCAAATTCTAATAGATGATATTTCACGGAAGAGCAGTGGCGTTGCTGTTAGCCACCGGATCCGGAGATGTTTTGGTTAGGCCGATAGAGGGCGGCGAGAAGCGATGCGATGACGCAAGAGTATGCGATGCCGGACAAGAATCCGACTCTGTGTATTTTGGATAGATTAATCTGGGATTGGATTGTTGTCGAGAAAAGGTCTGGAATTCTGAAGGAAGAAACATGGACATCTCTGCTGGGGGCGTGGATAGTTATAAACGAGCAAACAACTCCACGAGGAGCCAAGACTAAGACTAAGACTATGACTAGGACTAGGACTAGGGACCAAAGACTAAAGACTAGGGGACAGGGACCTCATGACGGGGACCAGAGGGTCCAAACACCAAAGAACCAAGACAATTCAAACCCTGGAAGGCGAAGACCGAACGATGAGCAACAATTCGAGTCAAGCTAAGAAGCGGCGCCACTGGGGCTGGCTTCAAAGGCCCAGGGACTCCAATGCCATGCACGGGGCATCAGGTTTAGCTCGGGATCGCACAATATTGGGTAATAGAAATCAAAGACTGGATGGACTTCTCGGGTCCGGAGACGTCAGGTGAGCAAGCCTGGCAAGCGACACGACACCATGGAACGAAACGGCTGGTCCGAACATGGAATTCGATGGGGCCTGAAAGGCATAGTCATTTCCTCAGTATTTGCCTGTCAGCCGTGATTAAATGTTCGGTCAGTCGAGTCAACATGGATGAAGGTCCCTGTATCCAATGACGAATTATTAGCGAGTAATGAGATGCCAAAAGCCGTTGCCGCTCTCAAATCCAACGTCCAAGAGAAGAAAAGAATTTCGCGGCAACCGCTGGCGCCGGATCGGCCTTGGGAAGAGGTGTGCCACTCGATTGGATGAAACAGGTTCAAGATTGGGTAATGAGAACGACGTCGCTGAGAAGCCAAGACTCAACGTAGGCAGTAAGTGACATGAAGAAAAAAAAGAAAGAAAAAAACTCCTCTCCTCTGTTTAGCAACTGGGCCGTCTACCAATTTTGTCAATCCTCGTCTTGGCGCTCTCTTTGGTCCATCCCACTGCCAACTCACCAGTTTTTTCCATCATCTTACTGACCATCAGACGTCCTTCCCCCATTACCGTATACACGGCAGCCCTGGTAATTGCGTATATATGTATTCTTTTGACGTATGCATGTCTCGACCTATCCAAAGCCTCCACGGGGAAGGGTTCTTCATCAACACCTCCATTCGAGGCAACCTTTCGTGATGAGCTCACCGGGTTCTACACAGAGCCAAACACAACGTAGCAAAACGTAATGTTAATGACATTTGTTGAATGGATGGATGGTTGCATGTAGAGTAATAGTAATAGAAACAACATAACCCCGCCTTCGTTTCACAGCACCTGAACGAAGTATGCTACAATTTCTCTGACATGGACATTCGTCAAGGTCCTCGTGACCAGAAATACTAGACATACAATGTTAGAGAACTGCTATACTGGGAGAAGCCATTGCCGAATGGCGTTACTGGAATTCTAACAACATTACGAACAGCGGCCACTCGCGTCACATGGACAACCCTATTATGAACAGTAGGTTTGGGGCAATATGTATACACCAAAAAATGCACCTTGCCTTGCATACCTTACCCTCCATTGCACCACCGGCTTATTACCGCTCCGCCGCTGTGCCGAATTCTTTTGTAGGTACGGAGTACAATGTAACAATACTCAGATAGCCGCCCGAGACGACAATGTCAAACAGATTAAACCGAGTACAATACGTAAAAAGAGAGGCATTTCCTTCGAGAACCGGCTTCTTTTTGCCGGTCCCCAAATTGCCCATATCCTCCCCTCCAGATGGGTTCTAGGGTTTCTCTCTGTGGGAATTGTCGTTACCGGCACCCCGTCTCCTCCGGCCCTAGTCCTAGCCGCCTGCTGGGAGCTTAAACACCCCAGGCCGAGACCGATACGGAGAACAGCACCGACTCCAGCCGCCGGGAACTGCTCTGCTCTGCCGCCTTAAAACGCTGGGACGCCTCTCCGAGAAAAACACTGGCTGACCTCACCATAAACATCACATAGTACGAGTTGCATCCTGACAAACATGCGATTCAGTATACAGCACGTGCCGCATAGTGCCCGGTTGAGATTAGGTTGCTGAGCTTCTCCCCGGAATATCATATCGTGTAATTAACATATGGATGTCGCTTGCTTCAACAAATCACATGAGCTGGACACCGCCTTATTAAATGTACCTACCTGCACTCCCACCGTATAGCAGTTTCAGTATCATACATTGTGTCATCACTATCAGTTGAGACAGGATACGAAAAGGGGCTTGAGCAATATCATTGTGCTACTTATGCTCGAAGTATCATCAAAGACAGAATAAGTTGTCTCTTCACCTTTGTTCTCTCTTACTAATACCCATGTATTCCGCTCCGCCCGGAGCGCGATCGGGATTCTTACATGCGCCATGTACCCGCACCGCACCCTGGGACCTATCACCGAAGTGAGACTCAAAGTCATGGGAAAGACAGATTTACCCCGGATTTTCCTAAACGTCATGGCCCAGCTTTGGCTTTTCTCTTTTCTCCCATCACTCTTCCAACACATCACTTGACCTGTTCTAACTTCCCACCGCATTCTTGCCCAACCCCGGACTCTCCGTGTGACAGTATTAAGCACCAAAAACACATTCAGCTGTTCCTGTCTCCCCTTACTTTCCTGACACAGTCTAGCTGGCTGCTTCTCAACAAAGTTGCAGATCCTAGCTTGGCCACCGTGAGACTAGGAGCACTTGCAAGCCTCACACAACCACCACCTGCATCAGAACATGAACCGACCAGGGAGCTTCTGCCGTTGGTCAATGCCCTCAAGCTCCCCCTTGCAACGCGCCGGCTCAGAAATCAATTACCTAACATTTTGCCCTTAGCGGTCTGCATATTGCCCCTCGTGACGCTGGCCAGACCACTATCGACCTTCCATGTCAAGCTCGGCTGGGGTGGCTGTCAGTATTGCTAATCTCGGCCGCCTAACCACCATCAACTTGAGTTTGAGCATCGTGACTTTTCTCTCCTATCCTCCCTTGGCTTCTCCTCATCGGGTCATCACTATATTATAATGCTGTTCTTAACAAACACCCCCATTGGTCAAATCCAACGGTGCATTCGTTCCGTCAATGGTAACCTACTACTTTATCGAATGGCTACCCCCTCATATTCCCCCGCATTTTGCCCCTGGGTCTCCCGCATATGAGACCCGTGTTCGCATCATCGCATACCTAGTCGCACTGCACCATCGCTTTCTATAGAATAAACAGTAACCATTGGACATGATACTTCCGCCATACCAATCCTGCTAATTGCTAGGTAAGAATTTGAAAACATGAACCTCGGCTTCAACAGCCTTTCTTTCAACCAGTTAGAACACCAAGTAAAAAACGAGTGCTGTATGACCGCGTCTGACACCTTCCCAAGAAACAAAGGAAACGCCGTGTGTCTTTCGTATACATGAGCCCACTGGGTGGGCAGTGTAATTCGTACAAGAACCAATCGTCGATTTGAAAATGAGGCCATCGTGAATGGCCCATGACCATGTCACAGCGTATCGCCAGGCCTAGCGCCCATTGGTCTTCTTGCCTCCCATCTTGAGACGTTCCTTGCAGTCTTCGCAATACCATTTTGCTATAGCCAGTTAGCGTTCAACTCTGAACAGTTCAGTTGCTCTTGGGATAATTTACCTTTGGATGTTGGCGCAACCTTGAGTCCAACGCACTCCAAATGGAACCACTCGCGCGGGCACTCGTCAGCATCGCAAGCTACCATCTCACCGTAGCTAACACCATTGCAATAACAATATGTCGGCTCATCTGCGTCAATATCGCCATCTTCTTCGTCACCCTGCATGCTATCGTTCGTATCCTCATCCGCCAACTGAGCAACGGCTGCATGAATGGTAGGACCGAGTTTCTTCTGATTCTTCTTCCCAGTAGCAGCTCCGTCGTTGTTCCTTGAGGAACGTGCCCGAGGTTGTACGGCTTCTTGGAATGTTGCTAATGCTGGTGTTGAAGGCTTGCTAGCACGCCCGCTCTTGGTTGTCACAGTAGATGCCTGTGGAGCTGGAGGTAGCGATTCACTCTTGCGGTCGTTCTCATCAGTCCTCTTAGGATCCTTCTTGTTAACAGTCGTAGCAGGAGCGGTCGTGGTGTTGGTAGCAGTGACCGGTGGAGCAGATACAGCTTCTGTTCTTTCAACTTCATTCTTTGGATTTTCAGTCTTGATCGGCAAGCTCGCTTCTTTAGGAAGTTTTGGTTCAGTACCGTTGCGGAGTGTGTTAGTTATCGGGGGTCCAGCCACTGGCGCGTTAACCACGTTGCCATTAGGCTTGGTAGGTGCTGAAGATAGTGCCGGTGGTAGCTTATTGTTGTTCTCTGCAGTTGCGGTCTGTATTGAGTTCTGTCGCGAACGAGTCGGAACTATGCTTGGTATAGGAACTGGTACTGGTGATGCACGAACAGGGGGAAGCTTTGGGTCTGGAAGCTCCGTGATTACGGGCGACGTATTAACGGATGTGGACAGGGCAGTTACGCCGTTCCTACTACAGATCATCATGTTAGGATGTTCGATGGCATCTCGGGCGGCTTGCAAAACACACCTCTTCTTGGACTGGCCACTCCCTGAAGGTAGGGCCTTTCTCTTTTTAGGCGCCGCTTCAGGAGCGGGAGTTGCTTGTGGGCTTGATGTCTTTGCTTTCGGCGCAGCGTTCCCAAAAACAGAGCCCATGGCACGTTCTGTCGTCGCTGTAGCACCGTTGGTCGTCTTTTCTACTTTGCGCCGCTTCTGTGGTGGGTTGCCATTGTTTGTCACGGTTGTAGAAATTCCCAACCCGACATTGGCCGTTTCCGCTGCCGTCTTTCGGGACTTTGTCGTCTTCTTGGGGCCTTCGGGCTTCTGTTTACCATCATGGTCGTCTCCTTCCGACTCATGGTTATGGACATTGGCGTTATTATGATTATTATTGTGATTTCTCGAGGCCTTCTTTGCCTGGACAGCCTGCTTCCGAGCATCGCTCCTAGCGGCTGCCTCGTCAGCAAGGGCCTGTGCTGCAGCAGAAATTGCTGCGGCACCGTCGCGCCGCGTCCGGTCGACATGTGATGCTTTAGAGAAGCGATTTTCTGGGTATGCCCAGTGTGTAGTGCTTCCCCATTTAGCCTCATCACTAAATTCGTTCTCTAGATGCGGCCAGACATCTTCAATGCGAGTGAGCTGTGCTTCAAGTGCTTCATTGGCCGTCGAAATGACATGGTTCTTTTCTTCGAGCGACACAAGCATCTCTTGGATTTTGAGCGCTGTTTGTCGAAAGAGGTGGCGACGGGGTAGATTGGACGGGTCGAAAACGAGGTCTCTACTTGATTCATCGATCGAAGGAACGTTCTGATTGACGTTATTCAAAGCTGTACCAGTCGAGCTATTCTGCGCGCTCATGGGCGCGGAGCCAGGATCAATGGCGCTGGATGCCTCGTTGTTCGGACGTGCCTCGGAGACAGGCGCCTTGGTAGCAGCTTCGACAAGTCGGAAGAGCTGATCTTCGGGGGTGAAAAGTTTAGCATCGACCTCTTTCAGAAGCGTAAAATGTCGGACGAGCTCTTTGGGAAGCGCAGTAATGGCATCGGCGAAGTGTGTGATCGCAGGAAAAATGTCGATAGGCTGGTCGGTACCGCTGATCGAGTCTCTGCCAATACCAGAGCGTCCCATGTTCGCGGTGCTTCGCGGAGGGTTCGTGCGAGTCTGACGAACGGGCTGCGACCGACGGTGCGACGAGTTCTCTGTTGCGGGTGCCTTGGCCGACTTCATGGTGAAAGACGCGAAAGGTAAAAGAGGATTGGGACGGCTCGGTCGATCAGCTCAATGTTAAACGGCGGGACGAAACTGGCGACAGAAAGGTTGAGTCTAAGAGGGTATGAGAAGGGGAAGTAAATAAGCAAATAGCAGTGAAATAGACCAGGTTAAAAAAAAAACGAAGGCTATGTCATCTTGCGTCCTGGTGCCGTATGGGGTGAGGAATTTCTGTAAATAGTAAGGAGGGGAGAAGAGAGCGCACGCGTAGGGAGCAGAAAGAAGCGGGATGGGATGGCAGATGGCCAAGGTTCGGCTGTTTTCCCATTTGAATTTGGAGAATGACCTGGAGCACTGCGAATGCTGCTGCTACAACTCAGAGCCTACAGGCCTGTAGCCCAACCTGCCAGCGACTCACGCGGACCCGCAAGCTCGGAGAAACGACACCCCGATGACGGAGGATTCTTATCTGATAAGAGCGCATGAGACTTGAACCACTGTTGACTTTGGGGATCAGACTTTCACGACGATTGCTTCAAGTCGGATGCAGTGATAATTGGAGTTTTCTATTGAGTATATGTTCAAGAATTGATCTATCACACCAATTTATGAATGCGATCGCTGCCAGGCAGTAAATGGCAGTGTGGAATGCTCTATACTGCGTGGGGCGTTGCGCATGGGTGGTTATTTCGTCATAACCCATCTCATCAGCAGCCACGCACGCATTCAAACAAATTGATTGCAAAACCCTTTGAAGTAAACAATTCCCCATTGTTACAAAGCTAATCACGCCTGGAGTTACTGTAAGAATAAAGTCTGTGTTGGAAAAAACTGGTAAATAGAAAATGGATCAATGCTAATGCATCTCAAGATACTACATCGTCTTTCGCAAACCAAGCTGTCTCATCCTGGCCATGGCGCAACTTCAAGCATTGGACCAGGTATCGAATCACGATACGGTATTTTATTGCTACACACTATAATTATGCCATTGTGGGTGCGCCAAAAACTGACACTCCTCAAGCCACACCGGATATAACACTAAATTCACCTTCAACATGCCTTTCTAACCCGCAAGCCTTATCCATGAACAAAAGCAATTTCGACTCTCTTATTGAAACGGGGTATCACCATCGCCAGACTGAAATCATGCAGTAACTGAAGCAGGTCGGACCGGTGCCTCCTCGCGGTCCTTCTGTTTCTGTCTCCACTGCCACTCCAGCAAGATCCAGATAAAGTCCTGGAGATCAAAATCGGGCCAAAGGGTATCGATAAAGAAGATATGCGTATCCTGATGGCACTGCCAGAGCATAAAATCACTGAGGCGTTCCACTCCGCTGGTTCGTACAAAAATGTCCAGAGGCGGATCATTGGCGGTGTACATGTGTTTGTCCAAAGTCTCGGCTGTGATTGTTTCGGGATTCGGTAAGCCTGAAATGCTGGCAGCACTATTCCTTGCGCGCAGGCGAGGAGGAGGGGAATCGGGGAGAAGTGTGGGTGATGAAGAGTCCCCGTCACTATCTTTCTTGGCATCTTCGCCATCGAGTGGCTCTGTCTCTTCGGGGAGTGTATCAGGAATTATAGGCAATCCATCGCGGCCATCCAGCTGGCGCGAGAGGATCTTCTGTCGAATTCGTGACGGGGAGAAAGGGGTGCTTCGCGGAGGACTAGGGGCGAGGAACTCCTGAACTGTTGATTTCACCGCGGTTGTTATCTCGGCTCGTGAAGTGTATGGGAAGCAAATGTTCAAAACAGCCCTAGAAGCGCGTCAGTATTTATATTGTACCTCAACAACGGATGGGCTGACTTGTTGTTGTGCTTGGTTCTTGCGACAGCCTTGTCAACCACTTCAAGGACATCACTTCGGATCATCTCGCGCTGACCCAGGACGCGCACGCGGGCACCATAACGGTCAAGGATATGGCCGTATTTCGTCAGTTGCTCCAGCTTGATCTTGGCCAGCTCCATTAGACCCTCGACCTCGTATTTGGGACGGTTGAAGTTCTCAATACTAAAGGCATATACGGTCACTACCTTGACTCCAGATTTGTAGCAGATTTCCATAATCTGATGCATGTCAGCACGTCACATAATGGTCGGTTCGCAGGTAACATACCCTAGCCAGCGCCTCGAATCCTCGGTGATGGCCCTCCACGGTCTCCATTCGGTGGTTTCGAGCGTATCGTCGGTTGCCATCCATCTCGAAGGATACATGTTGAGGAATAGGGCCTTGCTTCAGGGCGCCGATGAGGAGCTCGCGAAGCTGGCGCATAGCCCATTCTCCAGGAGGTGACTGAACAATGACTCTCCGAATAAAGGATGATATGGCGTCTGACATTTTGTATATCTGTGTTGGTTCGAGGTTGTGTTTGGAGAAGTGAATCGGGAAATTGAGGAAAAAATGTCCGGGCGAAATGTGAACGTGTTATCGGCAGCAGATGGATGCTGTATCGCTCGCTAGCTTAATACAGTCGGATAGGCGAATGTCAAGACGGAAGGTTAGAATTTGGACAAATACATTAAAGTTTCTCAATTGAAAACAATCTTTAATACTTGAGATGAAAAAGTTATCGTCTGAAGGCGAATAACGAAGATGACGACGAATTGACAAGCCAGCCACGAAAGCTATGGTGGCGGAGTAGACATCTGACGATGGGGATGAGGCTTGTTGAGGTGAGGCGTAGTTTATTTAAGACGATTGGTACAGGTTGGCAGACTCTTGGCGTGTTGAACAAAGCAGGGCAGCTTTTTGGGTTTTTGTGCCTGAAACGCGGGAGCTTCTTGTAGGTGCCGCAAGGATACACCTGATCCAATGATGTCGTGTTCGACAATGGTGGCTTAACGTCGTTTCCAGGAACAGGGCGTTGTATTTATGACGGCGCAAATGGCTCGGCAGAGAAATTGACAGCAAATTGAATAGGAGAGCTTCCTCAATTGGACGTGGCATGGGCTTCAATTAGATCGGTTCCATCAGCGAGGGTATCGTGGGTTAATTGCTTCAAGGCCATGGCAGGGGACCAATCATGAGATATAGTGTTATTGGGTTGTCAACCGAAGACCTAGTACTTCCATGTGATTGCCATTTCTGGAGCCATTTCAAGCTTCGTTGAGTTCCGTGCCGAACGACAAGCACCTGTTTGATAATCTCATGACTCAGAATTTGTTGAGATAGTGATCATGTATGAAAATGTACTCAATCAACCAGACTACTGACCCTTTATTTTCTAGCCAATCATTCGAACACTTGAGTACATGAGTCGTAAATTGCTTAGCCGAACAACTCATGGTCGCTGGAGGTGTAGGTATCGTGTCTTGCTTTTGATAGGATCTAGGGTAAGGTAGTAAATAATGAATATATCACACCATGTGAATTTCGAGTGGTACACTGGTCTTATGTGTGAATCTTGTGCAAGCTCGCTGGATGTAGACGTTAGGTTGACAATATCAATGTCATCCTTTCTCCGCGAAATCACTTATCAGCAGCAGGGTTCTTCCTCCGGACACCTCCAACATCCCGCATTATGCGTGGTAAAAAGCGAAGCTACCCTATGTATGGAGCATAAGTTTGGAGAAGACATGGGTAAGACAATATGGAATTCTCAACTTCCCCAGCTATGCTCGTCCCAACTGGGTAACCCGAAAAATGCTGTCCGTCTCCTAGACATCTTTTCCCTTTTGCCTTTGGTTTCACCAAGACTTGAGGAAAGATAATGATAATGTTGTGTGATTGGTCGTATTCCGTATGCATCCGAGACGACATGGTCCAGAACCTTGATTGCAACATTTTCTCCGGGGTTCCCACAAGCTAAAATACGTCATTGCTATACTGGAGGGAAAAAAAAAGAAAAAGAAAGACAGGGAACTTTTTAGTGTAACAGATTAGGTGCTATGAAAAGCCACAATGTATACACCATTGTTCACCGGCATGTATAAGTTGTCCCTGTGGTGAACGTGAAAGCCTCATGACTCTTGTATAAGTGCTATTGTGTATAACATGGCAACAATGTGTTGGTTCTCCATCCTCACTGCGCATTCCTCCGTGTTTGGCATAGCATTTACGTACAGCAAGAGCCTCCAATCGACCTGTTGACCGCAAGGTAGGCTCGCCGAGGGGTGGCCGGTGATGGTGTTCCTGGTGGAGTTGAATAGCCATCCCCATGCTAATGGCCGTGGCTAGTCGCGTGTTACTAAATAAAGTGAGAGTTCAATGTCACTCTAGAGCAAGAACTGCCTGGTCCAGTACCCATTCAGAGACAAACATCCGTCTGTAGCGGAGGAGATGCAGCGGCCGCTGATACAATCGGTTGGCCAAAGATCCCCGTTGTGTTCGCTAATATGTAATCATGTGCTATCAGTTACTGGTTATTGCAGAAGGAAGCCACGAATCGCTCGGGCACTCCAAAGACGAGACAGAGCTAGCACAAGCCTCAGGCACAACCGCGATTGTTATTCTTTGATCCTACCCTCCATCGTCGATCCCGCGTGTCTGTTTCGCCCTTTTGGTAGATACCTAGACTGCCTTAAGGTAAGCTTGGGGGAGCGGGAACGGGAGTTGTTTTTCTCTGAGCTGTTTTATTCTATCCTTTCTCTCCTTCACCTCCTCTCTTCTCCTCTTCCTCCCCTTCCTCTTATCTTTTCTTCACTAGAGGAGCATCACCTAAACAGCCTCCAGTTTCTAGCCATCCTGCATCTTATCTTTGTTGTTCTTCTCCTCTCCGCTTCCCCACACGCTCCAATTGACCTCATCTTCCCCCACCTGAGTAACCGCTGCTACCCCTCGTCGATCGTCGCCCGTGCTTCCCGCCCCTCGTTGAGCTCTCGCAGAGCATTATTCTGAGCCATGGTTGTTCACGACGGTCACGAATACCTCACCGAGGAAGAGAGGCGTCTCAAGGAGGATCGCGATCGCACCAAGTACTGGAAGAAATGGGGTCCTTATGTCTCTGAGAGACAATGGGCTACAGGCATGTGATTCTCCTCAGGTCTACCACTGCAGGGGCCAGTCATGAGGAGTCAATTGCTAACCAACACATAGTCCGAGAGGATTACAGTCACGATGGAGATGCTTGGAGTCGTAAGCATTCCTTTTTTTTTTTTAATGGCGCATCTTGTCTCGCACACTAACAGGTTACGTCAGACTTCCCTCACGATCACGCCCGGTCGCGCGCATTCCGATGGGGCGAAGACGGTATCGCCGGTGTCTGTGACACTCACGGCTACCAGAATATTGGCTTCAGTTTCTGGAACGAGGAAGAGTCCGTGGACTTCTATTGATGACTACGAGTCATGATAGCTGACTCTCCTACAGTGAATTCCTCAAGGAACGTCTTTTCGGTCTCTCAAATCCCCAGGGCAACCATGGTGAAAGCGTCAAAGAAGCTCATTTCCACGTCGACAACACTCCAGTTAGTAAATTCCTGATGTGACGCAATATTACCTTGATATGTGCTAACGTTCTTACTAGACTGTAACGTACCCCAAAAACTTCGGATTTACTCTATGCTGACTGGCCATGATAGCATTCGTACATGAAATTCCTCTACAAGTACCCACAGAAACAGTTCCCTTACAAAGATCTCGTTGACGAGAACGCCCGACGGGGAAAGGAAGATAAGGAATACCAGATTACAGACACCGACGCCTTTGACGACAACAGATATTGGGATATCTTTATTGAGACTGCGAAAGAGGCCGATGATCCCGATGAGATCTTGTTTCGAGTCACTGCTTGGAACCGAGGCCCTGACCCTGCACCTCTTCACATCATTCCCCAGGTCTGGTTCCGAAACACCTGGAGCTGGGGCCGAATGCCAGAGGACAAGAAGCCATCGATCAAATTCGTCGACGAGAATGTGGCCAAGTCTAACCACTGGAACTTGGGAGAACGCCACTTCCTGTGCTCCCCCTCACCCGGTGTGGGCTCCAGCGGTGAAGATGTCATGCCCGAATTTATGTTCACAGAGAACGACACCAACTTCAAGGCCCTATACGACCAGAAGAACCCGCAGCCATATGTCAAGGATGCGTTCCATCGCTACATCGTCGACGGAGAGAAGGATGCTGTTAACCCTGCCAAAACTGGCACGAAATGTGCTGCATGGTTTAACTTTAACGAAGATGGCGGTGTTAATCCTGGCGAATGTGCCGGTGAGTACTCTATGATCATAGGCCTGAGATACGTTACTGATATGCGATACAGTCGTTCGTTTCCGTTTTACCCGAAGAGACGACAGCTACCTTGACGAAGAAGATTTCGATGATGTTATTGAGAGCCGCAAGGAAGAGGCCGACGAGTTCTACTACAGGCTCAGCCCTCTCCCCATGGCAGACGACTTGCGCAATATTCAGCGACAAGCTTTCTCTGGCATGATGTGGACCAAGCAACATTATCACTTCATCTGGGACCACTGGGCGAACGGTGACCCTACTATGCCACCACCCCCAGCTTCCAGGAAAGATATCAGAAACTCGGCTTGGAAACATATGCACTGCGATGACATTCTATCGATGCCTGACTCGTGGGAGTATCCTTTCTTTGCTGCTTGGGATAGTGCCTTTCATTGCATCCCATTGGCCATGATTGACCCAGACTTTGCCAAGAAGCAGCTTGATTTGTTTACTCGAGAGTGGTACTGTCATCCCAATGGACAGCTTCCTGCGTAAGTGAACGACATACCTTGAGTTCCCAAAAACTCGATGCTAACATGTTAATAGTTACGAGTGGAATTTTGGTGACGTGAACCCCCCAGTCCATGCCTGGGCGACCTTTAGAACGTTCAAAATTGAGCGCAAGATGTATGGTCGTCAAGACTTGGATTTCCTCGAGCGCGTGTTCCAGAAGCTCCTCATCAACTTTACTTGGTGGGTAAACCGTAAAGATGCCGACGGCAAGAATGTTTTCGAGGGAGGTTTCTTAGGTCTCGACAATATTGGTTTGTTTAACCGTTCCGAGCCTCTTCCTACCGGAGGCGTCCTGGAGCAGGCGGACAGCACAGGATGGATGGCTTTTTACTGTCTATCCATGCTCAACATCGCTCTTGAGCTGGCCAAGCATCGTCGTATCTACGAGGATATCGCTTCCAAATTCTTTGAGCACTTCATTTTCATCAGTGACGCGATGACCTTTCGAACCGGTCACAAAGAGGAGAAGTCTCTTTGGAACGAAGATGATGGCTTCTACTACGATGCCATCTCCTGGGGCGGCCCCTGGATCCAGCAACTGCCCGTGCGATCACTTGTGGGTTTAATCCCTCTTTACGCGACAATCACTCTGGAGCCAGAGTTGATCAACAGACTCCCTTCGTTCAAGAAGAGAGTGGACTGGTTCATTGAGAACCGATGTGATCTGGCTGAGAGAAATATGGCCAGTATCCGAAAGCGAGGTAAGGGCAACCGTATCTTGTTGTCCATTGTGAGCAAAGATCGCTTGGAGAAGATTCTCAAGCGCATGCTTGATGAAGACGAGTTCTTCAGTGACCACGGCATCCGTTCTCTTTCAAAGTTCCACAAGAAGAATCCGTTCTCTATGGATGTCAACGGACAGAAGTTCTGTGTCGAATACGTGCCGGGTGACTCCGATAGCGGCATGTTTGGTGGTAACAGCAACTGGAGAGGTCCGATCTGGCTCTGCGTTAACTTCCTTCTTGTCGAATCCTTACAGCGATTCTTCCTCTTCTACGGACCAGACTTCCAGGTTGAGTGCCCAACTGGCAGCGGCGACTATATGCATCTAGGCAAGGTGTCTGAGGAGATTCAGCACCGTCTGCAGCATCTTTTCGCCCGTACCGATGACGGAAGACGTAGCATCAACGGTGGTGATGACCGCCTCGACTTTGATGAACACTGGAAGGATTATCTTTGGTTCCACGAGTTCTTTGACGGCGACAATGGACGTGGTTTGGGTGCTACCCACCAATGTGGATGGACTGGACTGATCGCCCGCATGATTCATGACACCGGGTATGTTCTAAGTGATAATTTGATGATGTACCTAACTGCTAACAACTGCATAGTGTCAACTGCCGTCTGCCCCACACCCCTCGCACACCATCAATCGCCATGGGTCATTATTTTGATGATGTTTTCCATCGAAATGCCGGACCAGGGGGTTCCCACTCGGATAAGCCTCGTATCAGACGGTCGTCCACAGCTCGCTCCATCGGTGCACGGAGTGACTTTGACGATGATGCTCGTTCCGCAACAGGCTCTGTCCATCACGATGACGTTGATAGAACGCGAGAACGTTCTGAAGCGGATGCCCACATGCACAGCTACGTCTCTGATCAGCTTGAGAGATACAGGGATGAAAATGAGGGGGCGAACTATGCCAACGACGATGAGTTTGAGACCAAGGCATAGACGGCTTGGGTAATTAGTAGTTTGTGAATAAATACCAGCGCTGTAGAGAAAAGGAGGTAATTAGGTGTTATAAAAACCAAGAATCATTCTCTTGTGTCGTACCCTAGGGGAGCAGGATGTCCTGAGCATACGGACTGAATAATATCGTTCAGTGTCGCACGTGGTAGTGATACCATGAAAATGTATTATCTCACGTCGTGTCCCCCTCAGTGACGAGCCCAATAATATCACAAAACTTTGATTGACTGTGAAATGACGGATTAGATTGTTTGACTCGTGTGGCTTTGACATATGTTTCGACGAGCACTGCGGATGCCTGATATCATTTGGCTGCCAGGGGAAAGTTGAAGAAAAACCATCACACTGGGAACGAAAGGATTCAACTGCGGAACTGCATCTATTGCACGCCCTGTTCACACCCTCCTACACATTTCTTTCCATCGACACTCTCCCCATCCTTCACCCCTTGGACCGGGGATACAACAAGAATTGGTTTCGGGGGAGTTTTAACAAAAAAAGGGGGAAGAGAAACCCCAGAAGCCGGCGGGCCACCCACTTAGAGGGAGTTTTGCGTGGTGACAAACCCCCACGAGATGAGGCAAAGAAGACACTAAATAGAGTTTGTATACTATGGTGGTTTTACAGAGTGTCCGTGAGGAGCTTGTTCATCTTGGCGATGCGGGAGGCGACGCTCAGGTCGATGGTTCGGTCGCCAATGTTGACGACGAGTCCACCAACAATCTCGGGGTTGACCTAGAAGAGGAAGTGTTAGGGGCTGTGTTGTTATGTTGTTGAGTTGAGACATACTTCGTTGGTGACCTTGAGCTTCTGGCCCTGGCCGACGTAGCTAGACTTGGAGACGGCAGTCTCCAATCGGTTGAGGGTTCGCTTGTCGAGAGCCTAGACAACAATGTCAGTCACATGTTCTTTCAATTTCACCATATCCTTCCATTGCATCGTGTCGTTCCTGAGTAGAGCTGGCTGTGACGTAGCTCCCCCAATCCTTGTCCATCCGCAATATCTCCAAACGTACCTGAGCGCTGGTAACGGTAAGCTCAATCTCGCCGCGGGCGGCAGAGATGATGGTGGAGAACTTCTCAACAACACCGGGGATGAGGCCCAGTCGGTTGTTCTCGGCGAGGGTGGCGAGGAAGTTCTTGACGGTCTCGTCCTTGGTGCCAATCTGCTTCTCGAGCTCCTGGACGATAGCCTTCTTGTCCTCCACGGTCAGGGTGGGGGCGGACAGGACAGCGGCGAGCTTGGAGTCCTTCTCGAGGAGAGCGCCGAGCTTGGTGAGGGCATCGGCGGCGGTATCGAGGCTTGAGGTCTTGACGGCGGCAGTGTACTAAATTGACGCAAAAGAAAAAAATTGCCTGTCAGCGACGACGCGATTCCAATTGAGGTTTTTGTGGCGGGCGGCATTGAATTGACTTGCGAGGAGCCAATTGGGACATGAAGGAGTCGAAAGACAAGAATGCGTATGTGTATATGTTCTTGTCATTGGAGGTGGTGTATTACCAGAGCAGTGGCATAGGTGCCATCAACGCCGAAGACGGAAATCGGGGCCTTGACTTCGGGCGTGGCAGCGGCGGCAAAGGATCGGACGGGGGCGGCTCGAAGGGCGAAGGCTCGCTGGGGAGCGGCGACGCGGGCGGCGCGGAGGACCTGTCGCGAGAACATGACGGCGGCTGCTGGTGAGAAGAAGGAGATGGAGGAGACGAAGTCGAAGTCGAAGTCAAGAGACAGGGCAAGGGCGGGTGTGATGATGTTCGGCTTCGATTAACTTGGAGGTTGTTGCTAGCCTGGTTCTCGGCAATTTTCGGGCGTTGGATGCCTGAGATGCGCCCAGGCATCCACTTTATGATTACATAACTCACTCACAACCATTCATGAATTAGAGATGGACAAGTTGAAGTCAACCCATTGAATAAGTAGGTACTTAGGTAGTCAAATGATCTATTGTTTCTCCCAGGACTCATGGCATCTATTTTGTGTGCACATGTAGCTATCGTCTCTGCAGTACGCAGAGCCCCGTCGTGCGGAACGACTACCTATACAGCTTGCTCCCTATCATTATGGCCATACAATCAAAAGACTTGCGAATCTTTAAAGCCCTTTCCCTCAAACGCCCAAAACACCTCATTACCAAGTCTCGGTTCCAGTGCCAGTGCCAGTTCCTTCGCTATCGAGCTTATCCTAGTCGCTCTTGAGCATGCTGTCAACCAGGTCGCCTAAAGGACCCCAGTAATCCCTCCCACTCGCCAAGCTGTGCTCGTCAACAAACAGCACGTACTGCTTGAAGCTTGTGTTGAGATGTGGCTCAAGGCCAAGCTCGCGGATTACGGGGTAGTGATGGCAGTAAATGTGCGCGTAGACGCGGTACATACGCTTGAAGATCTGACGGACCAAGGCTGGAAATGATTTGGGGAATGGAACGCCTAACATTTATTGGTTACCTATTTTTGAAAATCCGTCGATGATGTGGCACATACCTATCTTGCTGGGCAATACTTGTTCGTTATCAATATTTGCCTGCACCCATGACATGAGTTGTTCAATGTATGCTGGCGCAGGCATCTTGGTGGGGCGCTTGTAGTTCTCGCTATCTTGCCAGAGATACTCAAACCTACTTCCTGTCAGTTTGAACCCAACCTCTCTGTCCTCAAGGGCCTTACTCATCTGTTGCCTTCATCTCAGGGCATGACTGTGGGGAACAGAACTCAGTGATGGCTCCGTAGAGAAGGTTGATCTGGTTGTAGAAATCAACCACTGAAAGTCATTAATTAGTGACGTTTCTCTATGCGGCGCAACTTGTATAAACTCACTGTTGACGGCCAACCACTCGTTCTCATCCTCGCCCTCTGGGAGCTTGACAACTTTGCGCAGGCTTCCACCACCAAGTGTCACTTCGGCATACTGTCGGAGCTGGTAACTGGCCGATCCGCCCTTGCCTACGCGTGGGCGAAACTGGTTTCTCGTCCGCTGGTTTCTATCCGTAACACGTTACAAGTCAGCAAACGCCACTTCATCCACAAGAGATGAGGGATTAGCGGAGAGGGCGATGGGTAGAATTATCGTCTCCATCTGGTGCATCGTCAGGAGCGACTTGGGGCTTAGGTATCAACACATGGTGGCGGTGTGCGGCGAGCATAGCAACCCCATGGCTGATTGTTCAAGAGGAATATGGGGAGACTAACACGGTGGTTAAGAAGGCTTGAGCCATGGTGAATAACGATGTCGACGAGGTTCCAAAGAGGTCAAGATACGATGTTCCTGCATTCCATCGGTTAGCGGGGCAATCAATACATGGGGATAGGTTATTCAAGAAGAAACAAACAAGACAGATATATGAGACAGTGGCGATTGATCTTGAGCGCGAACACTTAGATGCTACTATATTCGAATACCACTGTTAGGTTTGGGGGTTTCCGTAGTATTTTGGTGATGGAGATGCGATTAAGCCTTGTTGTTGAGGTTGATAGGTTCAAGGTGTAGTAGGTAGAGTTACAGGGCAGCGATGGCGTAGGGCCTGTTGCACTGTTTACTCTACTTCCTGATTGGTTTGGTTGCTACGGAGCTGATCAACCCCACCATCAACTTTAACTTCCCGTCACGCCTGTGCTTTCAACTTACCTAGTTATCAGTTGGCTTTCTCCACCACCTTGGACAAATGTTGGGATTTTCTTGTTGGTAGGGACTGTGCACTTCCAGAATAACCTCAGCCCCCTGGCAACTGCTTATGTACGAGAGGGAATTGTAGAAAGATGAATGAATTGACATACAATACATTTGATGACAGGAGCACACTAATAAGCTCTAACCATTTGTTTATATGTTGAGTATCGTATCCTAGTGAGATAGCCCACAGAATAACAATTTGATAAGATGCTGTTATTCTTCTTACACGAAGAGGGATGAGACTGACTCTGTTCATCACCATCTACCTCCACGACCCCTACCTTGCCCTCTTCCACCTCGCCCTTGCCCTCGCCCTCGCCCTCCTCCGCGACCCCCACGGCCTCTTCCGCCACCAGAGAACCGTTGGTCTGTTTTTGGTGGTCCCTGTGCTTTCCTTTGTCGTCGCTCTTGCTCGGTAGCATCCCAAATATTAGAAAGTCCCACGAGCTCACAGAACGCTGTAGTCTGAGAGTTTGTGTACTCGTCCGGTTGTTGATTGACGATTTCAGGAGCGCCAGGAACATGAGGCGGCGCCGTGATTTCGAAGTTGTATGGCACGTCTAACTTTCCGGCCTTGACGACGTTTGCCTCCACCCATGCTCTCTCCTTTTCGATGAGGGGCAGATAATTCTCTTGGCCAAGATCAGGGGGTGTCTGGGCAGTCTGATCGCCAATGACTAAAGAGTCATGGAAGACGCGGGTAATCGCAAGCCATTCCGGGTCGTACTGTAATCGCCAACGAGGCGACTCCTGAGCTGGAGGATATTCTGAGCTTGTCTCTGACTTAAAGGGTTGAATCTCGCAGAGTTGTAGGAAGTGCCGCCCTGGCAGACACTTGTCAAGAGCAAGGAACCGGACCTCTTTGTTTGTGATCCCAGGCGGCACTGGCTGACCCGGGGTCTTTTTCGGCTGGGGACGAGCAAACGATGCAGGAAGCTGTGCTCTCAGTTCCTCCGAAACCGAATTTGACTCTTCTAGGGGCGTTTTGGTGTCAGTCTTGCTCTTCTGAGCATCTGGGCTAGGGTCAGCCTTGGTGCCATCATCACCGTCGTCATCATCCATATCTAGATCAATTTCATCAGGGTTGGTCTCGGCAGCGGGAGCTGGGGCGTCTATAGAGCCAGAAATTTCTTTGCTTTCTTCCACGACAGGCTCAGGGTCATTATATACCTTGACCGCAGCGAACTTGACGTGCATATGGGCCGAGAACCAGTAAGGAGGCCTCAAGCGGTCCATGACATACTCGGCAGCAACACTACCTAGTGTGCCGTCTTTAGACTCCTGTTCGAAACCACGCTTCTTCTGGAAGAGCCATGCGTGGTTACCGTGCCACTCAACTGCACGCGGCCAGTCATGGCTAAGGCCTATATCGACCTGGGTCTGCACTTGAAGTAGCTTACGAACATCAAATTCTCGAACGTGATACCATGACTTGACGTCGTCGCCGCTGAAGGGCAGTCTCTCGTGGTGTGGCTTGCGGTAATCGAAGCCCTTCCAAATGCCAGACAATCCAGCAATGCGTAGCGGGCCAAAACGTAGGATGTTGGCAGCGCCCATGTAATAGATGTTGGGTGCGACCCAACCTCCGTAGAAGAGCTCCCATAGATGCGAGCTGGCTTCGTGATTACCAGCAATGAATATTGTGAGGTATGGTGCCTTTGCTTCGCCAGAGTAGTACTTGGGAAAGTCACCCAGGTGGCGGTACTTGACAGGGCAAGACATGATGCTCAGATCCGCGGCATTGCGAACAGACTGCGATGAAATGTAAGCGCAACCGAAGATGAAGAACATTGAGTTCGACTAGGGATTCGAAATACCTGAAAGTCACCACCAATGATGAGAACATCAACACCGTCCCAACCGCGCTGCTTACAAGACTCTTCTACCGAGGCGTAGATTGCATCTAACGTTCCATGACCCTACAATTATTAATCCCATTCTATTGAATCCAGTAGTTTTTAGGACCTACACAGCCTTCAATGGCAACTCGGACGCCTTGCGTCTCGAATGTGTCGGCAGCCATTTCGTATTTCGTTGTGTGGTTGTAATTGGAAAGTTGAGGCTGAGTGGATTCACAGAAGCTGTTTTCCTTTATGGACAAGCAACTACTGACCGCGATCTCTGGGCCAAGCGATGTTATCTGCGCTACCTAATAACTATGACTCAAAGTTCTTAATCAATCCACGATTCCCTCGATAGCTAAAACACTTTGAGTTATTCTGATCGAAATTCGCGTCACGGTGTTGCCTGATCTCGATCCTTTAGCCATATAGAGGGCGAGCCACTAAAGTCCGAGTCTGAGACCGAATTTAAGAAATGGATCCATAGCTTACCTCTCATCAGAGACAGAGGCCAAGCTCTTTGTTCTTCAAGGTCTTGGTATTTGAGTCACATTATCCTTGTATACTTGACACGTCAGGTAGCAGGTACTAGTTGCACGCTCTTCACTCTGGTAATCTTACCAGGTCCTGTAGGAAACCGAAACGATTGCATGAATTATGTGAATAAACCGTATCTATCTATATATGATCAAGAGATGTTGCCCTTCAGAAAAAGCGAAAGCTCAATGCGTCAACTGAGGAACGCAGAGTGAGAGGGTTACTTTAATCTTCCATCTCTAATAGACGTTCGACCCACGGAGGAGTGAAGAGAAGAACGCATATGCTGAAATGGTGACAAGTCACGGTTGAGTATGTTTGAGATCTTGATGACAGACTAGATCACATTCCGGCTTGACGTGTGCCAAGTACTTGTACAAGTTCATTATCGTATCGCGTAAAAAGAAGATGATACTGCAGTCTCGCGAAACTCGCAGCGAGCTCGATTGTATGTATCCTTACCGCCGCTAGCTCCAGAACGCCATAGCAAAAAGGTTCAATGTTGAAGGGAAAACACTGGATAGGCATGACTCGACAACCTTGGCATGACTCCTTATTTCATGCTCATATTCGCCCTAGATCATATTAGTGTCAAAGGATTTGTTTGTAGCAATGCATGGCTGGGCTGCATACTGGTCCAGACCCAGATAGTCTGCTGCGGCCAACAACTCTAGGCAGAGCTCGACGGGAATTTCCATGTCCGGGACATCCTCGCTATTGCGGTAACGATACCAGTAGTGGAAGTATTCAACAACTTTGTCTAGGACCATGGCGCTGTTGATTCATCATCATCAGCGTCAAGTTCTTCCAAATATGAAGACGGTTTCAACAGAGGCTATGCACGACCAAATCAAGTGTGCGTGTGGTCAGGTCAAGTGTAGTGAAAAATCATGTAGCCCAATCAAGAAGACTTGGTTGTTCTTTCAAGAAAGCATCGTGAATTGTCATCAATCCACAGATCAAGCCATCTGGCCATCTGAAGGTGACAGCATGTTGGCAATATCAACCTACCTCATCTCCTGGAACACACATCGAGAGTCCTTGGCCTCAGAAAATTGGCTTCTCGGATCGAGCATGCCTTTGATAATGGGACTGACAAGAGCAGCGTCACGGAGGACAACAAACTCAAAGCCATCGCCAGACACCAGAGTAACGTATTTGCTGGGCGCTTGATAATCCATTGTTCTTCAATAGCCTTTGTCGTTGTGAAGCGGTTAGGCTCGCTAACTGGCTGAACGAGCGTGTTGTGATGGAATAGCGTCGTTGCTGTGTTTGAGGGGGAAGGAAAGAAGGGAAGATGGAGTAATTTGTTGAGAAAACCGAAAGAAATAGGTAGAAAATGTATGGAGACACGTCCACGCTTGGACATGGCGCGAACAAAGAGCCAGGGAAGGAGCAAGGAAATTTTCTCGTGAGCACGTGCACGGGCCAATTATCTCCGTCATTTTCAGCTCCGATTGACTCTATGCAAGTTACCCCCCGATTGCAGTTGCCCTGTCAACATGTTTACTCGGGTAACTTGGTGGTGCAACAAAGCCACAGTTTAGACTTGACTCCCCATAGTCCTAGTCCTTCTACTTGAGCGAGTAGTTTAAACTTGCAGCAAACAACATAACTCAAACAAGCACAACACACCCAAGTCAAGACATAGCCTTTGAATCATATTGGGCCTCTTCCTCCTTAGCTCCAGCATCTCAACTCAATTTCGGCAACCGCTACTTTCCCCTTTACCTCTATCTTGTCTTGTTCTTGCTTGTCCTCCACCTATATCGCTCTTCTGCGCGTTTACACCATCGCATAAGACGCTCGACCGCATTGTCTTCTCTCCACCCCGCATCACTATCACGAACGCTATACCTCCGACATACCTTTTTCTCCTTAAGCGCATTCTAGGCAAGACCGTCTTCTACGCTGGCACTGCCCGCCGACTTGGAATACCAAAGGTCCAAGATTCGCGCCTGAGTCTGCGCTCCACAATCCAACAGCATAGCCTTGCGCCCAAGCATGGCATCATCGCATCAGTACCGCAACTCGTACTTTGATACTGCCGAGCAACCTCAGCGTCAACAGCGCACTCGCTCCAGCGAGGGTACCGTTAGCACCACTATGAGCTCGTCGACGGGCCGCGAGTCGGCAGCGACTCACGTCACAGAAGCACCTACCTTTTCCAAGAAGATTGTTGTTGTTGGCGATGGTGGCTGTGGAAAGACCTGCCTGCTCATCAGTTACAGTCAGGGTTATTTCCCAGAGGTAAGTGGTTGTCCTTTGCCATTCTCCTTTATCACCACTAACAACACGCGCAGAAATACGTACCCACGGTGTTTGAGAACTACATCACCTATCCTATTCATGCACCCACTGGTAAGACTGTAGAGCTTGCATTGTGGGATACTGCAGGCCAAGAGGAATACGACCGTCTCCGACCGCTCTCATACCCTGAGACCGACTTGATCTTTGTATGCTTTGCCATCGACTGCCCAAACTCTCTAGACAATGTTCTCGATAAGGTATGCTCATATGTTCTCCCCAGGCTTCGCTTCTTACTGATTGTGTTTCAACAGTGGTATCCTGAGGTTCTTCATTTCTGTCCTTACACTCCTCTGGTCCTTGTCGGCCTCAAGTCGGATCTTCGCTACAAGAGGGCCTGTATTGATATGCTCAAGACGCAAGGTCTTACACCGGTCACTACCGAACAGGGCATGGCTCTCGCCAAAAAGATGAATGCTCAGTACATGGAGTGCAGTAGTAAAGAGATGACAGGCGTCGACGAGATTTTCGAGCAGGCCATCAACACTGTCGTCGCTAATGACCGAAAAACCATTGAGGCAGCAGCAACGTCAGGTTCCTCTAAGGAAAGCAAGTCATCATCATCAACACCTGGGGTGGGACAGATTAAGAGGAAGAAGAGAAGGTGCCCAATCCTCTAAAGCGCTCACGACCGGAGATGGATGAATGATTGGTTTCTTGGATCGAGGAACTTTCCTACCCATATTGTTGTCTTCCAGCCTCTACTGTCCTCTCCTGGGGAGAGGAGATCGGGAGGTCAAGAGGAAAGGCATCTCGGTGGGCCAGTTAAAAGAGTTGTAATGACCATCGCATGAACCTTGTTTCTTATAACGATTTACATTTACGTTATTTCTTTACCTTCACTGCTGTTTTAACACGGTCAGGATCTCGTGGTAGGCAACAAGCCGAAGAGCGGACTTCGCTGGCGTTGCTGGGGAAAGCTTCCCGCTACCTCCATACCTAGGAGTTGTATCTCTGTGGAACAGGGGATATAGTTTTGGGATTGAAAGTATGGCATGGCATTGGAGGAAGCGTGCACATTTGATTTTGGAAGTGACATAAGATAGGGGAGCAACCAGAATTACAGGCTTGTTTTTTTATGTACCCTCCCGTCGACATCAGAAAGAGTCGATGTTCCAGGTGTTTTGATGGCTCTCCTTTTGTTAGTGTTTTAGCATGTTTGTACTGAGTTGTTAGGATTGTTGGAATAAATTTTATAACTTAACTTTCAAATGCCTTACAACAGTAGATTATGTGTCAAGACCGTTGATGGCTTCTACCGAGGTGCAGACGTTGATCTATAAAAGGCATTATGATTCTTGAGGTACACGCAGTATGACTATCACCTTGTCTAACCGTAACAGGATAGAACTCAAAATCATAAGACTTGTATACTTTTCCCACTTGTTGCATCATGATAGCTGAGTTACCAGCTTTGGTATTTATTTCTACCTCATGCCTCCGTCAGATGACATGAAGCGACCATTTGGTGGGCGACACAAGACCTTCTGCTGTTATACACTCACATCCTGTTTTGAATGTACAGGTGTCCCAACTCTTTTGAAACTTTTCTCCTGTCCAAGCATCTGTAACCATCATACAATTGAAAAATGACCATCATGAGGGGAGCATTATACACTGAACCAACGCCAACCGATAACCTCGTCTAATATTACACGCGACATGCGAAATTTTGTGAAAGTGATGTGAGCAGCACATGACCTCCGGCATTATAGGAGAGGGGTGTGTTTATTTGTTCTTAACAACACCAACCTTGGCGGCGCGCAGCACTCGGCCATTGAGCTTGAAACCCTTTTGTTGCACGAAGAAGACAGTGCCGTCCTCCTTGTCGGGTTGGGGAGTCATGAAGGTAGCCTCCTGTTCATTGGGGTTGAACTTCTCGCCCTCAGGGCTGAGGCGCTCGAGGCCGTGCTTCTTGAGAGTGTTCATAAGAATATCTTCAGTCATCTTGAGGCCCTCATACAGGTTGGCAAGGTCTTGGTGCTCAGGATGTTCCTTAACATTGAGCTTCTCCTGAGGAACCATTCCAAGGGCGCGATCGAGGTTATCAACGCTGTCAACGAGGTCCTTGGCGAACTTTTGAATTGCAAAGTCTTTGGCAGACTTGACCTCGCGAGTGGTGCGCTCTTGAAGGTTGCGGAAGTCGGCGACGGTGCGTAGGCACTTGTCCTATGAGCGGGTAAGTATTATGTAAGGAATTGAGTTTCAAATGTGCCACAAACCTTCCAGTCCTTGACCTCAGCTTCTTTGGCCGCAAGATCCTTCTTAACCTGTGCGAGGGGATCGTTTTCGCCCTCGGTGGCCTTCTCCTCCGACTTGTTCTTGTCTTCCGACTTGGCCTCCTCAGCAGGCTTAGCTTCAGCGTCCTTGGCATCGCTGTACCATCTCGACACGGCAGGCTGGGCAGATCGGAAAGTGAAAGCGGGTGCGGCCTGGAATTGCGACTGAACAAAAGGTCGGGGGACGACGACCTTGGGGGCAGCCCGCAGAGCGCGAGACGAGGTGGCAATGGCCTGGCGGAACATTGTGACGTATGTGAGGATAAAAGAGGATTAAAAAGATGAGAATATATGACGAGCAAGTTTCAATGGGGGCTGGTGTACTTAAGTAAATGTACAGTGAGTGGCTTGTGGTAGATAGACTATCAGGAAGTTTGGAGCTCCGAGTTAGGACTGAAATTTTAAGCTGTCGGCATGATTAGCCAAGTTCGCCTTTAGAAGGGTCGCACCGGCTACTCTTCCGGGGACGGGAAGCTTCCATTCAGTAGAAATCCAATGGCAAGAGCCACTTTAAAAGAACTGGAGCAGGCACGTACAAGAATCGACGTAGGGTAGCTGATACTTGCGGATCAATGAAAGCCCGCTGATGTATCCGTCTCATCAATCCAATTGATGTGATGTTTGCTTGAGGCGGGAAAGACCCACCCTTTCACTGGTCTACGTCGTGGTCTGGCAACCTGGAGACTAAGGTAAGGTAGCTACAGCCATTGCTATTGCTTCAGCCTACCTCTAACCAAAACAACTTCACCATAACGACCACTATCCTCCACACCACAACGTCTCCCCTCCGCCTCGATAGCGCCCTGCTATACCATCCACGAACCCATAAACTGACACGCGAAAGAAACATCTTTCACAATGGCGGCGGCCGAATCGGCAAGGATCCAGGAAGCGCAGAAGCTCGCCAAGTCCGACCCCCGAAAGGCTGAGGCCATCTACAAGGACATTATCTCCAAGGCTCCCAGCACCACATCTGATGCCGCTACTCGCGAGTATGAGACTGCTTTGATCAGCCTAGGAGAGTTGTACCGAGACGAGAAGTGCGCGCTGCTCCAATACCGCTTCTCTTGTGCCCTGCTAACGATTACAACAGGAAGACGCAAGAGTTGGTGAACCTGGTCAAGGAGAGCCGGACAGTATTCTCTTCTTTCGCAAAGGCCAAGTCAGCAAAGCTTGGTGCGTTCCGAATATTCCCAGCATTGCGCCAACATGCCACAGCTTGCTAACGTAGTGACGTAGTGCGCCAACTGCTCGACCTTATTAAGGAAATCCCCGATAGCACCGATATCGAAATCTCCGTCACCAAAGACTGCATAGAATGGGCTACTGCCGAGCGCCGCGCTTTCCAGCGACAGGACCTTGAGGTCCGCCTTGTTGCCCTTCAGATGGCTAAGCAATCCTACTACGAAGCTCTCGGTCTCATCAACAACCTCCTCCGTGAGCTCAAGCGTCTCGACGACAAGCTCCGTCTTGTTGAAGTCCAGCTCCTCGAATCAAGAGTCTACCACGCCCTCGGCAACATCCCCAAGTCTCGTGCCGCCCTCACTAGTGCACGAACAAGCGCCGCCAGTGTATACACTCCCCCGATGCTACAGGCAAACCTCGACATGCAAAGCGGTATGCTCCACGCTGAGGATAAGGACTTCAACACCGCCTTCTCCTACTTTATCGAGGCTCTTGACGGCTACCACTCCCAAGATGAGAGCACTAGGGCTCAGGCTGCCCTTCAATACATGCTTCTTTGCAAGATCATGCTTAACCTAGTCGATGATGTCAACAATCTCATGACCTCGAAGCAAGCTCTCAAGTATGCCGGCAAGAACCTAGAGGCCATGAAGGCTATTGCTCGTGCCCACTCGAATCGATCACTGGAGGAGTATGAGCGAGCTCTTTCTTCTTATCGCTATGAGCTGGGAAGCGACGCTTTCATCCGTAACCACCTTCGACGTTTGTATGATGCCATGCTTGAACAGAACCTTATCAAGGTTATCGAGCCCTTCTCGCGCGTCGAGATTGACCACATCGCGAAGATGGTCGGCCTTGACACTCAGCAGGTGGAGCGAAAACTGTCCCAGATGATTCTGGACAAGGTCATTATTGGTGTTCTGGACCAGGGCGCTGGCTGTCTTATCATCTTTGACGAGACTCATCGGGACGAGTCATACGATGCGGCTCTAGCAACTATCGGAAAGCTAAGCAGCGTGGTGGACGTGTTGTACACGAACCAGGCTTCTATGCTGGAATAGACCGGCAATGAGAAGATCATTAGTTGTATGTAATATACCAGTACTCTAGACTAGGCGTTTCGAGAAGGAACAGGATCGTCTATCTTGATCAACGCTTGTATTTGTTCGTGTCTTGTACTACTATGTGTGTGACTATATAACCAAGCCGAAAAGATGATGCGGGGGTATGAATTTCGTATGCAATGCATGAAGGATACAGTGATTGTATCTGGTATCTCCAACAACAAACAACCAACTCATGAAACAGAACGCCTCATCAATGCTAGCTATGCCATACTTCGTAACTTGATGCAAAAAGAAAACATTGTACAGAGAAGGCTCTTTCAAATCATTCAATGAAACATAACTCGAGCAGGTTTTTCAGCAACTTCTCGATTCCTCCTCTGTTCGCCCAAAATCAGAGCGAACAATCTTTTAGCGAGCGCGGCCTCATCCCAGCTACCAACTTGGGCTTTGAACGCGTCGACGCAGTCCAGATGCCAGCGCTCCAAGGTCATAGCCTCACCGTGGCTTGTGACCATCTTTCCAAGAAATTTGTCTGAATAGCGTTCGAAATTGAGTCTGAAGGGACCTTGACGACGCTCTTGGAGCAGATCATCCAGCAACAGCCAGTGTTTTCGCGTCCAGACCGTCTGGGATAAATGTTCAGGACGGCTTTGTTTTATGGGTAACCCAGCCTTTGCCACAGGGGGTTCAAGCAGGGTGTTGTTCTCCTTGTTGGCAACGTGGCGAGGTGGTGGCCTCAAGCGCGGTCGCTGGATGCCGCCGCTAGACTGAGATGCCACCGAGGAGTTTGATAGTCGACGTTGATGTCTAACCTTGGCCTGCTCCACGGGAGACAGGACGCTGCTGGTAAACTCAACCACACGGCCAGGGGTATGGGGCTTAAGTGGCGAGCGTAAACTCGACTTATATGGAGAGGCATTTTTAGGGGGTAATGGTCGGAGAGTGGGGCGAGCAGGAGGACGTTCCGGAGAATCATCACTGGCATTGGAAGTTTGCTGCTGCCATTTATGAATATCGGCATGCGAGAGCTGCATCCGTGGCGGAGTGGGCTCAGTCGTAACCTGGGCCGGAGCAGGCGCAGGAGCTGGAGCTGGAGCAGCGGCCCGAGTTGAAGTCTTGAAGAAAGATTGACGAGGTTGTTGGCGCTGTGGAGTGAAGTTCATCTTTTGAGGAACTGAAGGCAGTGACTCAGAGGGTTGGGCTCCTTCTGGCTCTTCTGGCTCCTCCAGCTCCTCCTCTTCGGTGTCTTCCTGACGTTCGCTTTCTTGTTGCTGCTCAGACATCTCTCGTAAAAGAACACTGTACTCCTCCTGTCTCAAGGATGCCTCAGAGCGTTGACTGGATGACGACATATTGGACCTCGAATCTGATTGAGAATGAAGTTCCTGTTCCGACTCTTCGGAGACCTCTCGTCTTACTACTGGCTGACTACGACGCATAGGAGAGAACAAACCGAGTCTGGGCTGCGCTCTAGGAGGGAGCTCCTGCTGTGGCACCTGTGGAAACATAGAGGTTGTCGGCATTGTATGCTCCATTTCCACGGGCTCAGGCTCAACATGCCGTGTTCCAAAGACGGACATCTTTAGGGGTGATAATTTATCAGCCAACAGTCCTGGGAACGCTCCTGGTGACGAGAAGAAGGTTGAAAGGTCGAAGCGAGCCGCTTTTGTGGATGTGGGTGCCTTCGTGGCTTCTGGAGCCTCCTTTTGTGTGACTAGGGAATACCCTTCCGCTTGCGATGGCTCTTCATGAGTAATCTCCATGGGCTCAGTTTGAGGTGCAGTCTTTGCTTCTATAGGCCCCTCAACCTCCCCGATCTCATCGATCTCACTCCGTGTTTGATGGTCAATGCTTGCAGCGCGTTGAGCATCCCTAGTAGCTTGTCTTCTCCAAGGACTTGGTATGTTGCTCCGTTTGTGAATAGGTGACTGGGGTTTGCTCTCCATGGAAGGTTTCTGGACTGGTTGTACAATGGATCTTTCCGCTTCGAACTCCCACAAGTCCATATCATCCCCTGCGTCCTCAGTCTCATCGTCCGCATCGTCTATTGTACCGTCTATTTGACCATGAGAGACTGAGGGGTTTACAGCGGGCCTAGCTGTCGATCGTGCAAAAGCTTCAAGGGGCACATCTCCACGGAGGTTGTCGCTAATGGGACCTTCATTATCTATCCAGCTCATGCCGCCCCCACTAGGAGCTTGGAAACGTAGTGAGCTGGCTGCAGATTCTCTGGATGCTGTTCGACGATGGCGTGGCGAGGAACCACCACTGCTCCTCTCCAGAGCTTCCATAAAGCTGGACTGTCCTGTGTGCCTAGTCTGGGTTCCAAACGGATCGTCATACATACTGTTGCCTTGAGGAATCTGGCCGGCGTCGGGAAAAGAACGTGGCTTGCCAGGGCTAGCACTCATGCGTTGATTAGACTGTGTTTCTCTTGGACCCAACTCTCTAGTAGCAGAGCGCCTGAAGGGACTTCGCAGATGATGATCGCGAGCTTCAGGTGAAGGGGGGTCTGATGTGACGCTCTGTAAAGCACGTCCTGCCCTCACAATAGGGGACAGTGTGGGTCGTGAAGCCCTCTCGGACACCATCTCAGGTAAAGTCAGGTGTTCTTGAATAGGCGATGTGAGCTGGTTCAGTGGTGTCACCTCTGGCTGTTGGGTTTCGGTTTCCAACGACAAGCGGGCTTTCTGCGGCAGCATAATCTCAGGTAGGGCTTCCGCCTCTTCGCTTTCCTCTTCGTTTTCTTCTTCATTCCCCCCCGGGTTTTCCTCTTCGTCGAGGTGTTCTATAACAGTCTCTTCCAATAAATGATCTTCAACATCAGAATGATCGTCAGCTTCTTGTGGAGGATCGATCATTTCATCCATCATAAGCTCGTGGTCTTCGCCGGCCGATTCATCATCTACCGTTTCAGTAGGTTCTTGAATGACTCTTGGTAGTACTTGAGCCTTGTTCACTGGCTCAGGCGATGAGTTCATCAAGGATGAACCTCTGGATGAGGTAGGCATAGCGGGGTTTTGCAACACATCCGTAGATTTCTGAAGATTGTCACTTCCAACTTCAATATTCGGAGGTGTGTCGTCAGGGGTAGGAAGACGCCCTGCATCAGAACGAGAGATAGCGCTTACATTGGAGGCTACTGGGCCAGCTTCTTCTTGTTCTTCTTCGCGCGCCTCATGCTCCTCTCCCAGTACCTGCTGGTCCTCATGTTGCTCTATTTCCTCGGGCTCTTCTCGTTGCTCCGGTATCTCGGGTTCTTCCTCAAGCTGAATAAACTGAGCGTCCTCCATTTCAACATCGTTTTCCTTTAATGGTAAATTCTTGGCAGCAGCTCGAGGTCGGCCAGGGGTGGCTGCTTCCAGCACCTTATCAGGAATTGCCGAGAAAGAGTCATCATATAGATTTGATTCTTCGTTTTCAAGGTGTGATGAATCCTGCCTCTGAGATGCAAGGGGAGACCCACGGTATTCGGAAGCCTCGGGATTTTCCCGCGCGTTCGACTTTAGTACCTGATGTCGCAAAGGGGAAGAGCCTATCCTTCGAGGACTCTGAAGCCAACGGGAAGATAGGTTCCGATTGGGTGAAAAGGTCAAGGGTGGACGAATAGTAGACTGCCTCAGTTCCTCTCGGGGTTCAACAGTCTTGTCCTGTTTAGATTCTTGCGTTCTCTCTACTTGCTCAACGGTTTCTTGATTCGTGTTAGGTCTGTCGCGATCCTGCAAAGATTGTCGAAGAGATTCTAAGGTGTTGTTGATGATCATGCTTGTTTCCTCACCAATATCATTTTCGGTTATCTCTCGCACAGAGCTGCGCAAGCTCGCTTGTAATGAGGGAAGCGAATCCATGAAAATCATGCTGAAATCCTCACCCGCCGCAGTATCTTCGATTCCAGGACGAATGTCGCTTTGGGGTTCATCTGCGGAGGAGACGTCACTCCCAGTCGGTCCATATCCATAGTCTCCAAAATCTGACGAATCCTCGATTGCTTCATGGCCTGGGCTCAAGGGCACGGGCGCGGCTTGCGTTGCGCGGCTTGCAGGTCGTGGTGTCGGTTCATCGTCCAACGTTGCCATCCAAATATCCGAATCGGGCTCTGATTGTTGGATGGGCGCGCTATTGTTGGTAGTTCGATTTGCGCGCAGCAGATTGGCCTCAGCTTCCGAAGGTGTGAAGATCAAGGTCACATCGTTATCGGCTTGAGAGTCGTCGGCGCGAAGGACAGGAAGATTCGTTGTGTCATCGATCGCTGCGGTTTCGTCGGGCGCGAATGTCTGTTCTTGCAAATTATCCGTAGCCAAGGCAAACTCCTGATCCAGTTCTTTTCCAAGGTTGCTGGGTAGCTCAACAGAAGGATTCTTTCGCGGCCGACCCCGTTTCCTTGTTCCCGGCGTGGGCTGGGCATTGTTTTGTGTAATTTTATCTGTATCTTTTTCTGTACGTTGGCGTCGTCGAGGGGTTCCGCTTATTGGTGTTCCTGATTTTCTCTTTGTCCCTGCGCCTGGCAGTGGCGTACCATTTGTTTTTCGCGGTCGACCTCGTCTTCTAGGAGTCGCGTTGGGATCGTCCACTTGTTCATCGATCGCCCCCTTTAAAGGCACAGTCGTCGTTGTCGCCATCTCTCTACGTCGTGATGCCGGTAAGTAAGGACTGTCCTGGAATAGTTTTCGTCGCGCGCTACTTGGTCCCGCCGTCACGCTCGGTTCCTCCGTCTCGACGGTGACTAATAATCTCTGGGGTGCTTTATTGTCTCCAACCTCGAGTTCAAAAGTTTGTTTTCTAGGCGATGTTCCTGTTCCCATAGAGAATCGACTGGATCGTTGGCTGCTACGGACGACACGGCGCGTAGATGGTGGTATAGACGAGGGCACGGCACTTTGTTGAACGGTCTCGTTTAAAGGATCAGGCGACGACATAATATCCGCGCTGGGCGTGTTCATATCGGCCACCGAGTGCCAGCGAACAGCGAAGGGGTCTTGTTCAACGCCTAAACTTTTGCGCTTTCGCATCGAACACTGGTATTGGTGTTATTCATTCATGGAATGTAAATGCCAAATGCCGAAAGCATGCACACACTAGGTCGGTACCGTTGCAAAACCAACCCGCGGTGTGCGTTGGGTATTGGTATTGGGGGACCTCCACTGACAAGGATGAGCGTGGCGGTTGTTTACTTGGAGCTCGATATAGCTTAGCGTCAAGTCTTGGCTCGCATCTTTTGTTTCTCCTTGGTCCCGAGGCTTTGCATCTTGGGTTCTTCACTCTCAGGACATTGCCCTTATGAGGACTAGCGCAAACACGGTAAAGATCCATGTATACCGGGCTTCTTTCCCCACGTCACATGCAGGGAAGTGACCTCATTTTCAGATGCGGAACGTTGGCCGATTTTTAGGGAAGTTTTGCTCGGTATTGGTTTCCGTAGACCTCATCTGCCTCGGTATATTTAGGGGGGTTCCCCAGCTTCCTAGGCATCTCTCCCTTCCAGGAGGACCTTAGCTCTCGAGTCAAGACATGCCGATCCCGAGATAAACGCAACAGGCTCAACTTAAATATCTACCTATTATCGAGCACGGCCCCGTGCGTTTACTTTCCCCAGGTTTTAAACTGTACATTTACTTTTTCCCATCTATCACTTCCCCCCATCGCCATTCAATCCATCTTTCGCATTAATAGAATAACCGTTTACACGCCTCTCGCTTAACTTAAAGTTAAGCTCAATACTTGCACACGTCTATCTTCAACCGGCATCATGTCAGACAACGCCGACAAGGAGACATCTCCTCAGATTGACTCGCCCATCACAAAGGTCGAGATTACGCCTACCAGGATTGAAATTGACAAGGCGCCTGAAACTCCTGCCCTTCCCCAGAACGACAATGTCGCTCACGCGCTTGCTGGCGCTGGAGGTGGTCTTTTGTCCATGATCCTGACGTAAGTCTTGTCTCGTAGATACCCCAATGACGCACTGTAAATGCTCACAATACCTACCCAAAGCTACCCTCTCATCACCCTTTCTACACGCGCCCAGGTCGAGTCAAAGAAGGCCGAGAGCAAATTCAGCGAGGCTGTTGGCAACATCATCGCCCGTGAAGGTATCTCGGGTCTCTACTCCGGTATTAACTCGGCCCTCTTCGGCATCAGTATTACCAACTTTGTTTACTACTACTGGTATGAATGGACCCGCGCGTTTTTTGAGAAGGCCGCTGCCAAGGCTGGTCGCGCCGGCTCCAAGCTCACCACCGTCGAGTCTATGATTGCTGGTGCCATTGCTGGTTCGGCTACCGTTATCATCACCAACCCTATCTGGGTTGTCAACACCCGAGTTACCACTCGCCAGCAGGAGAAGAAGAAGGATCTCGAGGCCGGTGAGTCTGACAAGCCTGCCAAGGCTCCCAGCACCATCGGTACTCTTCTTCTCCTTCTCAAGAACGAGGGTCCTCAGGCTCTTTTCGCCGGTGTCATCCCCGCTCTTGTCCTCGTTATCAACCCTATTCTTCAGTACACTCTGTTCGAGCAGCTGAAGAACACAGTTGAGAAGCGACGCAAGGTGACTCCCACTGTCGCCTTCTTCCTTGGCGCACTGGGCAAGCTGTTTGCTACCTCTATCACCTACCCTTACATCACCGTCAAGTCTCAGATGCATGTCCAGAGCGGGGGTAAGAAGGAGGGTTCCCTCGCCGCTCTTTCTCGCATTGTGCGCGAAAGTGGTTACGCTGGTCTCTACCGAGGTAGGCAACGAATTATTGTCCTTACACCTGACAATGTACTAACCACAACTCATAGGTATTGGCCCCAAGGTTACCCAGAGCGTACTTACTGCTGCTCTTCTCTTCGCCTTCAAGGACGTGCTCTATGAGCAGACCGTTCGCCTTCGAATGGCCCAAGCTGCTCGACGACGCGTCGCTGCTTAAACCGACTTACCCCTAAGCGTCGGTCTATATAGACCTGTCTTATTCCCATGCCTAGTATGAAAACCTGCAATCGTTTTAGTATTTGAGGTGATCGTCGAAGAGAATGTATTTATTGTGGAAATGGACAGGGCGTTGTATTTTATACTTGGCGATCTGTTTTGATCAAGAGTCAATGCTGGTGGCTCAAGGAGGATGGAACTCTCATTTGGATACCCAAATGTACAATTGTAGCTACGAAAGATACATACTGAATTTTTAAGTCATTCTTGCCTATCCTACTGGGTATCCTCCAACAGACCCTAGACAGGAACCACGCGGGGAACAATCCACCAATCATGATAACATCTATCAGGTGTCGGCACCTCCGCTCTGATCTTCAGATTGTTCACGTCTCCCTGGGATGCCTTTTGCACTGCTGTGATGGCAAGTCCTGTCGCGATGCATGCCTTGAGCGCATTCTTCTTGGAAGCGAGCCACTTGTCATGAGAACCAACCGAAAACGCCTGCTCGGCGGGCAACTTACTCAAAGCCTCGAGACCCTGCTTCGCACCTTTGAGGGCTCTCTCTGCGTATCGAAGAACATCCATCGTGGATGACTCTGGCTGCGTGGTCCCCATTGTAAACTCTTGGAAGCTCGGCAGAGGTGGCAGGCCGATCGCGATAAACGGCTTCATGCGTAGATCAAAGCGCAACTCATCGTTACTATACGGTCTCGGGGGTGCCTTAATCAGGTTAAGTCGCATGAGAGATGCGTATAGACAGGACAGGGCATCTGATAATTCCCATGTGATAGCGGCATCAAGAAGCATGAGCCGAATAAAGGCAAGGGATCGCTCAAGTTGGCGATCAGTGGCGGGGTCTCGAGGCCGGGATGGTGCGCGCGACTCCTCAACTTTTCGAATGATGAATGATTTGATCCTTTCTGTGTGCTGCACCCTCCATTTCGCAAGGTAGTTGAGATACCAGTACATTCCTGCAAGCTCGTCTGGCTGGTAGACTTCTAGCTCAAAGCCAAGCTGCACGATCCATTCCATCTGGCGGATCTTGTATAGGTACGTCCAGGACGATAGTGGGAGGGACCAAGTCTCGATAGGTCCAGCATTTGCGCCTGTTAAATGCTTCATGGGCTTCTCAGCGAGCGTGACTTGGATACTCTGATCGAGATCTTCAGCGTCAACCTGGAGAGTTTCCCAGTCTCTGATGAGGTGGCAGAGTGTTCGCCTTACACGGCATCGATTCTGACAAAATGTTCTGAAAATATCGAGAAATGGTTGTGCTGCTCTTTGTCGGAATAGCTCCATCTGCTGAGCAACAACAAATCGCGGATCTTGGGGAAATTCAATTTCATCGTTGTTGCGGTCAAGCTGTAGACTAGCAGGCATAGACACGATGGAAAAGTCGTCGTCCAGTATCATGCGGATGCTCATCGACCCTAGAACCTCCATCTCGTTGAAAAGGAATGTTTGCAGAAGCGTTCTTACGAATACCAGCGGTTGAGGCTTCTTGGCTTGGAAGTTTGATACAAATGTCTAATCGTTGTCAGCATTGGAGTTTTTGTAAGATGTTACCTTCTTACCAGTAAGCATTGAGAATCAGTATAGTCCAGCACATCAATTAGCTCGGCGCCGTCCTTAAACAGTCTTGTTAAGTGCCCAAAGGCATCATCAAACTCCAACTGCACAATAGGTCTTGGAGGCATGGTACTAGCGAGCTTTCGTTGAAGTTTGGCACTGAAGGCGTCGTCGACAGGCCGACCCAACTCATGAGATGACTTGATACGAGGGAGGACCTCCAGGCCTTCTAGCCATGGCTTCCTTGCTACATTGGGCTCTTTCACATGGATGGGGCATTCTGTCGCTTCGAGGAAGATCGACCTCAACTGTAGCCGCTGGTCAAGTGCTTCGCGAATCTCATCGCTTATGCCGTCAATCTGTGTGCTAAGTAGATCTCTTGCGTCTCTTATGGTCTGCTGGATTGCCTGCGGCTGTATCTCTGCAAGCAAAGTGCGGCTGTAAGTGTTGGTTACAAAATCCTCTTCCTTGGTTGTTGTTAGCAGGTTTCGGGTAGATGGTAACAACTCCGGTCGCACTCACCTCATAGTAATGCTCCGATCTTATCCGCTCGTTCACGTAACCACAGGCTTTCAGTAGACCAAGACAATAGGCCCTCAAGATTTCTAGCGGGGCAGAAGAGCCAGCTGACATATTGCGGTCGAAGCGGGCATCTTCAACTGTCCTTGGCGTGGGAGTCAAAAGGGCTTCGGCGTAGACACTGGTGAAAAGTGTTTGTGAAAGGGGATATCCTTGATGCCATGCCATCTGGACAGAAGAATCAGTCTCCCTGCTTGACCGTTAAACATAACACCTACCTCATGACATAGAAGCTGATCTATGATCCCCAGCACCTCTTCTGGGAGCAAAGGACGCGTAACATCATAGAGTTCCTCAAGCTCATCTGGTGATTCGACACAACCACTGTCCATTTTGGGATCCATGATCTGGAGAATGTCAACCTCTGTCCTGATACTACTGCCATAGGGCCTCACCTCGAGAGCCGCAACGGACTCAAATAAAGTAAAGAAGTCATCTTTTACGAGCTGACCGGGTGCAAGAGCTGGTGAGAACAAGTTAATGGCGGGGTCATCGAGGAAGTGGCAGAAAACCTACTTTTGACAGCCTCAGAGAATTTATCTGTAATATCTATAGAGACGATTCCCGCAGTTTTGATATCAGGCGGTGGTGGGGGTGGAGGTTCATACTGCTGGTCCAGCGATAACCTCGCGATATCTGTAGTCCCTGGAGTCAGACTTTGACGACATGGCGCAATTGAAAGTAAGGCATTGTTAGGCACCCACCATCTGGGATCCCGTTACCGAAGTCGGCCATATCAACCAGACAACGTCACGATCTATCGCATTAAATATTAGTAGTACAATACGCCTGTTGCGTGTGCGTCGGTGGATGTGTTGGAAAGTACAGTCTTAGTGGATGTCAGTGGAAGGTGGTTGTGAGAAGGGAGACTGGACAATATCTCCAACATTGGATGGATCCACTAATACATATGATAGGTAAATTGACTGCATGATATATCGTCAGATTTAGGTAAAATGTCATTCACAGTAATCTTGAGACTCGACATTATCATAAAGTACGAATCACGACAGTAGTTACTCTGATAAATCAAGCTGGTGTTGTATTGTTAATACAAGCCTTTTATGGAGAGTCGTCGTGATTTCGGCGGTAGCCGGGTGGCAGAAAGCTGAGGTGCGTCCCGCCGCGGTAATCATTATACAATTCATTTACAAGACAATATCCAACTGGTCACCAGAAAATCTTGCCCAATAAATGCAGTCGTAGTTTTGTGTTGATTGATGCATTGCTGCAATCGTTTTGATACAGTGGCACTAGGCGCATGCAGTCGGCAGCTCTTCGTGAACAAGTCCATCTCATCTGAACCAAGCAACCTCCTTCGGGTGCTACACTCCCATTGTCTCACGCGCAACCATATTCGTAGTCGATCTGCTTAAGCAGCGTTCTCGGCGGCGCTGGCAGCGTTGGCAGTGGCCAGGTTCTGAGACTCGCCCTGCTTGCCGTTCTGTTGAGGTAATTACCCGTTAGTCTTCTATCGCTCGGGTTTCTTCAGGTCTCTAGTCGCCTTACCTGCCACTTGGCGAACTTGAGGTCCATCTCGCCTCGGCGCTCGGCAACGATTCGCTTGTCCTCCTTCAGGCTTCGTCGGACGACACGGGCGGCGATGGCCAGGTAGCGGTTGTAGCTGTCGGAAAAGTAATTATTAGTCTCTCGGTGCTCGGATACGATCGCTCGGGGGCAGATAGCAGAATCGGTGATGCTTGGGGATCCAATTGACGTACGTAAGACCGGCGGCTCTCCACGCAGCAGGCATTTTGGCGGTGTTGGAGGTTGAAATGGAAGGGATTGGTTTTGGTAGTTGGTGATGGCTGAATCTTTGCTCCGATTTACCGGACGACGGCAGAGCTAGTATTGATAGCCTTAGGCAGAATATACTGCTCGAGCCGGGAAACAGCCGGGAGTGATGGCTGATCACGTGATTTAGTGCAAGCTGTAAGTGGAGGAAGGAATGAAGCGGGATGAGAGACCCCTTGTATTTGCATCTCTAAGCACCCAGTCACCTACTGATATCTCCTTCAAAATTCGCCAATGATCTTTTCCCGTAACAATAGACCTCCTTCTCATCAATAAACACAATTACTTGCAATCACTTAGTCAGGATGACTTGCACCTTGATAAGCTTAAATGAAACAGTTATGCTTATCTCAAGATGGTTCAGCCATGGGTTGTGTAGCTACAACCTGCGGGGAACTATCAAATAAGCTGTCTGGCCGCGAGACACACCATCAAAGGCCAATGATAGCGGCATCGAATTAGCAGGGGCTTTGCAAAAGCGGCCGCCCTGTGCTTATCTGTCAGCTGCAGCTCTAGCTTTTCAGCTCCTCATATAACACTGCTTACCTGGGGCTTTCCAGAGATTGTAAGCTTAAGCGTTGAAATGTCTTTTATTCCACCTACTCGACGCCGAAGGCCACAAGAGTTTACTCTACCCAGTGGCAAGAAAATAGTCGCTTCTCTGCCCGAAGATCTCGACTCGCTGCGTGAACACCACGGCAATCGGAGTGATGTTCAAGTTGAAGTCGTTATCCATGGATCGGCAGAGCATAGCAACTATCTCAGAGAAACGCGAGATCACCATGAGAGCCGCCGTGCTCACTTTCGACAACACCATGGTCCTGCCTATGATGAGTGGGAAGACACGAAAAGCCAACTCGATCTAGTCAATGGTCACCTAGAGCGACTCTCCACCAACTCCAGTGCCTTGAGTGCCAATTTCGACAAGTTTGGCTACGGCGCTGATTTACGGACGTACGATGACGATGATCCCTCGCCTGGCATGGACTCTTCTAATATGTCCACATCTGATACGTTATCAGTTGGCTCTGGCGGAGGTCAGCCTCGCTTGGGAGAAACTGTCAAGCTCTTCAAGAAGCCAGTTGTGAAGCAATGGTTTCACAAAGGCCTTCTATGGCGTGCTTCAGAAAGTACCGAGATCATGGCCATTGAGCTCTTCTTTGATCTTCTTTATGGTAAGAAGTCCATTAATCTCTGTCGAATCTCCCCTTAATCATTGAGTAGTCGGCATCATCCACGTCAACGGTGAACACGTTTGGGCAGAGCCAACCGGTAAAGAGCTGTTGCGTTTTGCAATCACATTCATCATGTCATGGAAAATATGGGCCGATATTACCTTGACCTTGAGTTGGTTTGAGACCGACGACGTCCTGACTCGACTAGAGATTTTGTTTGAGATTGCATGTCTATTAGGGTACGTTGATCGCAGGAAGCGAAAGCCATTCGTCTGACTTTACAGATTCACCACCAACATGACATATGCTTTTTATGAAGGTGAGCACAATACTTACACAATGCTTGTGTCCTTCTACCTCGCTGCTCGATTCAGAGGTGCCGTTCACTACCTGACAACTGGCTATCTACTACCTATGGTCCGGGGCGTCATGATCTGTCAAGCTCTGAACACTATCATTCCTGCAGCGCTATGGATCACCAGTATTCATGTCGAGATGCCATCTCGCCTGATACTCATCTGGATCGCCCTCGTCTTGGACATGTGTGGCCAAAGCATCATGACTGGTCTCTTTCAATACGGTCGAAAGGCTCAGCATAGTAAAAGGCTTTCCAATTTTCTCGCTAGTGCTTTTGAATTCTTTCCTGCTATCAACATTGAGCATCGAGTTGAACGAACCAATGCCTTTGTTTCGTTGGTTTTTGGATATTCTGTCATGGGACCTATGTTTCAGAGCCATGGAGGCTATACTGTTGATGTCTTCCTAGGCAAGGCTGTTCTTGGACTCTGCCAGGCATTTGTCTTTAATTGGATCTATTTTGATGTTGATGGCAGTAACATCAACATACATGCAATTCGACGCTCCGTGATATCGTGTAAGTCATGCATGTACTCTACATCGTGACGTGATACTGACATAAGAAGCTTCCGTATGGCACTACGCTCACCTTCCATTTATCATGGGCTACATTCTTGCCTCAGCCGGGTTGTCTAAGCTTGTCTTGGCAGCCGATACCCCTGACGCTGACCCCGAGCACTTAACGGACCATTACATTGAGCGTGCAGAGCCCGAGGTTGCTGATGGTATACGTTACTTCTACTGTTACGGTCTTGCTATTGCGTTGTTTTTCATGGGGATCATTTCGGCGAGTCATGAACACCGTCATCCAGCAACTCGCCGGCTGTCCAAAAAGACACGATTAACGAATAGGGTTGCTATCTGCCTCGTACTATTCTGCCTACCGGTAGCCAAGAGCCTGAACTCGCTAAACCTCATATCCATCACGCTGGCTCTAACCGTATGGGTGCTGCTGTTGGAGCTGTTTGGAAAATCATGTCGCAATGACCCCTTTGTTGGCGAGAAACAGGGATGTTTTGTGCGATACAAGTGCAAGTGCAGTAAGAAGGATCTTGAGAACGCGGAACTAGATGAGAAGAAACAGGTTCCGTCGGCGGATGTGCTCGAGTTAGGGCCCAGAGAGAAAATAGCGGTTGTTGATGTACAGAGCTGAAGCGAGGGATCAGAAATGCGGCCTTTGTTTTAGTTTTGGATCTGTTTTATCTGCCCGACGGACTCTGGTGGTATTGAATAAGAAACTCGACTCATCATTTCAAACAAAGGAAGAATCTTAGTCGATAATCAGTCTCGTACCGATCCCCAGTACAACATCTCAAGAACCGCCTCCGCTGATTGCGGCGGCCTGATGCATCCTCCTCCTATCCACCTCCTTCTTCATCATTGAAATACAACTCGCCACAGCAAATATTTCCACCTCTGCTGCTTCATTCTTCTTATCTATCCATTCTCGTAGATCAAGCATCAATCGTCCACCGTTCCCAGCAGCGCTCTTCTTAGAACCTGGTGTTCGTAGTCCGCTGCTACGCACAAACTGCCCGATTGTACGCCTTCGTTCTTCTTGTTTTCCACCTACGACTGCAACTCTCATGACCTGGTCGAAAACAAGAAGACAGTTAACTTCCTCGCCGACAGAAGTTTGTAAGGAGCGGCGTTCAGAGCGGGAACTATATCGCCAGTCAAAGGTGCCGAGATGAGTTCGCATGACAATGCTACGGGTAAATATACCCTTGCAACTAACTTCAATCTCTTCTGGGTTTACGTCTTGAGAATTTCCGGTTCCCAGCAGACACATCTTGGGAGGTTTGCCTGGTCCAAAGCGATATGTTGTCGTGCAGAGCGCTGCTTGTGTGACATCGTCGGCCTTCGACAGGAAGCAAGAGCCAGAACACCGAGCTGGTCGAATAGATACGTATTCGACCTCATCAAGTTCACCTGTCGGCGCGACGTTGAATATGTAGATGGGATCTGGCTGCGGTGGCAGAGGGAGGCTTATGAGAGGGAAACCTGGAGCTTGGATCTGGAGTTGCCTGGTAGGATAGAAGTCCGATGAGGTCGAGGATGATGATGAGTTATTATTGTATAGGGCTGTACACTTGGGGGGGGTGTTTGTGGATGACGATGCTGGTGAGAGGCGCGATAGTTCTATATCTTTGGTGCCCTCGTAGTTGGGTGGTAGCATGGAATGGCTGGATGAGTGACGATTGAGACCGTGTACTGAAGCAGATATTGTCTTCATTTTGTTAGACATTCTATTGACTTTTGGGAGTGTTCGTAGAGTGGTTTGCTATGATTTATTAGTGACTTATGTTGAAGGTGTGGTGTAAGTGTTATGGGTTGAGGGAACTATGATGCAGGTAATTATCCTCACCGTTGAAGTCTAGACAAAGCCATATTTATACACATAGTGCTCATACCGCACTCTCTTCTATCACATTCTACAGTATGATCTTCATCAAAACCGAAGAGTACGGCACAAATAGCCTTTGATGATAGCCCAGGGCGTCTTTCAGCCCTGTGGCATTCTTGTCTATGATTGGCTCATATCATGATCTGCACCCCACAGAAGTCTCAAATGCGTGGAATACGATGAATGCGAGATTCGATTAGTGGGTGCTTTGCTGAGGCTGTGCTAGAGGACGAAGTCACATGAATAAAGATGCAGGACATGGCGTTGCCCGGTTATTATGTTGAAACCAATATTGACTATTGCTCGAACTGCTTAAAACACAGTCAATATGATATCTGATGATCGTATGGAACTTCAGGTTTGTCTGAATAAACACAAGCTTATCCCAATCTTGGTATATCCCCATCTACAGAGCACAGTAGGCCCCCAAAACAGCAACGCCCTTGAATTATCCCATATTCTTTCATCATGCAACCCTTCCAAAGAAATTACCATCGCAATCTAGTTGTTCTTCTACCCACATCGGCCATTGGTTGTAACTCTGATACTCAATATCCACATTGGCATTGAGATGCTTTAACCACCGCCCGAAACCAGGGTCAAGATCAGGCTTACCCTCTCGATTAGGGGGGTGCCTCTCTGACACATTCCTATCTTGTTTACCGATAGGTGTCATGATCTCGTTGATGGCGACCCAGTGTGCGTGAAGTAGCGTCATAACCTGGTTATCCGTGTCGATGAGAGCTTGGAATGTGTCATGCGGGAGAAGCATCCACCAGCCGTACTGGGCTGTGTATGCTTTATATGCTGTGATACTGGGTCAGTGGTGCCCCTTGGAGAGGGAATCAAACTCACCATCCCATGAGTTGATGTAGAGCTTCTCCACCATATTGACTAGATGTTGGTGATACTCTACCTCAACTGGTTCTGTGCACAGGGGCTTTAAGTTTGTGAGAGCCTCTATGGCAGAATCTGTCAGGCCCTTTTGAATGAGTGGAAGGCCTTGCATCAAAGGTTCTAGAAGGGCAGATTGATCCTGCTCCATCATGTTTTCGAAGATCGGTTTGATACCACGGAACATCATCTGCATTCCCACGATCATGATGCCTCGAATAAAGGTCAGGTATTCGGCCAATCCATCGTCAAGGCTCACTGATTGGAACGTCAAGGCGTAACATGTGGCAAGCATGGCATTTGCCTCCTCGTAGTCCATCGAAGACTTTGCTGTTTCTGCCAAACGTTTCTTTATGGCTCGGATGGCCTTGACGCGGTGATTCATAGCCGACGAAAGAATACTGGTGTCGTCCTTCATGAGTTCAGATGCTGAGAAGCCGAGGATCGCATGCATGAGATATCCATGCTGGACCAGTCAGTGACTTGGCTATCTCCAAGAGTTTGTATTCGTGAGCCTTACGTTTTGTGCAATGCAAGGGATCTCGTGAGTCCAGATATCTTCTTGTTTCAGCGGGTGGTGGGGATAGCATTGTGTTAGGAAGTGCTGGAAGAAGCGCATGTCCTGTAGACTAAAGAGGGGAATCTGATGGTGCGGCTGAAGTTATATCGGTCAGCCACATGAATGTTCAGCTTTTCTCGATACGCACTTGGTGTGTTATCTGAGGTGTAGATGGGTACTCGCACTTCAGACCTGTTTTAGTGCAGTGACCGCACGCAGGGTGAGTTTCTTGGCACTTGTGGGTGTTAGGTACTTGATCAATTTGTACTTGTCACAGACTAGACCACTTACCTTGATACGCCTTCTTTTACAGTTGTAGCATCCTCGTCGACTCTTGGTGTGCCCTCTCCGCTCATGTCTTTGTTTTTGAGCTGAGGAACGAACAGCCAGTTTGCCGCCAGAACCTGATGTTGAACTTGGCGGGGTAGCTTTCCTTGATGAGTTCGATGGTAGTTGGAGATGAGTTTGTACGCTCTCATCGAAGCTTATATCGTCAGTTTGGAGAAAGGCGCTGTAGTCAAACTCGGGCTGGTCGGTGAACGATAACATTCCTGGTGTGAAGTTCTGATTTATATCCATAATGGCAACTCGCTTTCAAACTTGAGCTAGATCTCAAATGACTTCGTGCAGCTCTATTAAGTTGCTCGAGATATAAGTGGACAAATCAGATTAACCCATCCGACAGCCAAGCCTTTCCGTTGCTCACCAAGTTCGTCGCATTGCTTGCAGAGACTGTGTTCTGAGAATATGGAGTTCTAGAAGTCTTACGAGAGAGTTGTAAGGTATCAAGTGCTTGATAGCTTCCTCATCACGTGTAGAAGCTTGGTGGATAATCCTATCAGGTGGCTTGAACTCTACCACAACGAGCTGAACTTGTTGTTCTTTCATTCGCTATCTGGGCTGTTGATCCCTTGTAAACCGGGCGGAATGACGGGTCATCATTCTGCCGCGTCTCGCGCTATTATCCCAATTTGGGACTTGGTGATATCTGGGTATAGACTACTCGATATTCTAGGCATACTAAAACATAACATTGATAGTTGTTGGTCACAAAAGAGTCTACATGTGCACGTGGGTTACAAACTATGCCAGAGAATACGTGGTGTTCCTTACGGTATCATAAGAGTTGACCGCTTTGGACTGAGTGATGAAAATATATATAGGTAAGTTTAGGGGAAATTATAGTGATACCTTACCTAATCTTTTTCTGCTCCTCAGCCTGGATAGTCAAGTCTTTTATTATTAACGCCCTCTAGGTGTTCTGTAATGAACTCTCAACGGGCTATTGGACTCCATTGTTAAGAGGGGCCCTGATCTGAAACTCCAAAGCCAACCCCTTGTTGGCGTTTAGCTTTACCCCCAGTAACACTCAATCCTTTATTCGTAACGGCAATGATCCATCCATAACTTAATTATATTGAATACGATTGAAAATCCATTTTGTCTCACCTTCCACATGGCGAATCTCAGGATAATATATCTAGCTTTGTTGATCTTTATTTAGTCCGATCACGGAAATAACAAGCGCGCGCATGCGAACAGATCATCCCATCCCCTTGCGCATCTCATTTCCCAATGCTGGGCGCTTGTCTATACAGTTAGAACGATTGGCAATTACCCCAGCGTCGATCATGTTATTAGTTCACCTGAAATCTGGAGCCATACTTCGTTGCTACTGCTTCTATTTTAATCGCAGACTTGCTTATACGCTGCTGGTTTGTTTACTTGTCAAGCCTAGGTGTTTTGAAGTCATGTATCGAGGCCAACCAGGAACGACGGCGAACGAATGCACTAGAAGCAGCCAACACTTCATGCTGGGATTTGATACTTGCTGTCTTGTATCCAAAGCGTACACTTTATCATCAGTTTTGAACAGAAAAGATGTAATAAGAATTATTAATTGTGTAGGTACCTAAGGCCATGCACCCTGTTTATCATCCAGAACTTGATTTCCAATGTTTGCCTACCCTGTACCATACACATCGCTCAATACCCTTCAATGCTCTACCAAGGGAGCACCATGCCCCCGGAGTATTCTTACTGCCTATGTCCATGGAGGCCTCTGTAATTTCTCATCTCATGGCTCTTGGCCTTACCGTAAATCCATGTTGTTATCCCCAGACCGACACTTTGACATCCCCGGGTTCTCAAGACCGGGTGGACCAATATATCAAAGCGTTATTCAACAACAAATTGGGTTTATCATACCAAGAGATTGGTATTCCCAGGACTCGTCCGCGCTTCACCTCACCTGCCCATTGCGTGCGGAGAGCAAGAGGTAGATGGTTCCTATAAAAAGCTCGAGCGAGATTAGCAGACACCAGGAATCTTTGAGCTCTGACGCGATCTCGTAAGATGAGATGAGCGCCCCATAGGCCCATAACTTATGGGCTGAGCCCGATACAGGCAATATCTGGTCGCTCAAGAAACGGACTTGTTGTTTATCGGACACTCACATGGTGAGTAAAGAGCCGTTGGCTATCCATCCAGTGGAAATGATTCGCCTTGTAAAGCAAGTAGCACAGATAAGCAATATTATCGGGACAGCATTTAATTACAACACGTCAGCTTTTGCTTGACCGCCACATGTCAGTAGTTTAGGTGCTAAGGCAGGGCAAGAAGCTTAGCTTACACAAAAGAGTCGTCTTTGTTGTGCCTGACTTGCCTAACATTCGGATGGATGCAGACAATGTGACCCCACCACGCTGCAAAGTGACGGCGAATATTACCACGAGAGCATGACAGAGGATGCAAACAGAACTGGATTAACAAAGAAATAAAATCCGGCACTAGCAGATTCTTTTTTTGCTCTGTTCCAACTTGTGCTTCCAGGGAGGAGACTTACAATGCAACCTGCTCATACCCCTTTGTGCCAGGGAATAGAAAACCAAGCTTTTTGTGCCAAAAATGACTCAACCCTTTCTTTGTTCCGTTTGCAGTGTCGCTTTCCATTGTTCGATTAGATGATCCGATCCGGAAGTCTGGGTGACAGTTTCTGGTCAGATATTGACAAGGTAAAGTTGGTACGCGCGGAACTTGAACTTGTCTAGCTTGTCTTGCCCATGACCCCCCCCTTTGCGGTGGTTTGTGGCGGCGGATGTAATTTCGGACGTTGTTTCACACGACGGATACTAGGTGAGAATCGGGTTTAGTAGCCGACGTGGCCCTTTGGTGATGGCTCAGATCCCAGAAGGCTGGGCTACGCTCCAAGGCTCGAGACCTGTAACATCTTCGGCAGTGGCAGTATGTATTCGTGTGCGTTGTCGCAACTAGTTGTCGCGCTGGGCGTCATCTGATATCAATCATGCATGGTGGTGTGAGGTAATTGGAATGTTGGTGAGCCAGATCATGGGAACAAATGCCGAGATGGCCGTTGACAACCTCAGCTTCTTGCATTCATGAAGTTGGCTGGGCTTGCAACGGTCGATACGAGAACAAGCGTCAGACACAGCATCCTGGAAGGATCAGCGTAAACCGATATCCGCGGCGGTCTCGTCCGGTGCCGGTCTCTTGACTTTAGCTAGAGGTGTTCTCGAACTCAACAGAAGTCCAAGTACCGGCAGCGAATTCGTTCGTGTCTGTGCAGTTGGAAACCCTTGGCTTAATCTCTGTGTACGGGTCGCTTTGGCTTTGGATACGATTGTGGATATCTGATGCTTGCTGTGAAATCGTCGAGTCAGATTTTGAGGCGAGCGAGCCGGTAATGCTGCGAAAGCATCAGTCAGTAATCAATCGCCCCCAGCGGAGGAGTCGTGAGTGTCATACTCCAGGACTACCACTGGGCCGTTTGCGGGTTTTTTGTTATTGTTTCTTTCGTTTTTGTTCTTGCGGAGGGGACCTGCAGTAGCCCAAAGCCGGATGAAATAGTGCAATTTGTGGCTGTTTCAGTTCAAGTACAAAGTGTGAGTGGTTATGCATCCACTGCCACGTTGACCCATGTTTCTTTCGGCCTCTGAATTGTTTTTTGGGCTGTGGGAGGGATGTGAGCTCGTCCAATCGGAAGGCGCTCCAATGCCACCTGAGTGCCCTGAGGCGTCAAGCTACACGGGTGCCCCTGACATGAGACCCGCCAAGTGCCAGGGTAGGCGCCGGGATGCTGACCCACCTGGACATAGCGTCAGGAACACAGAATCGGCCAATCGAAGCGTTGGGCAAGCCCAAGCATTTGCGGCAGGCGCCCCAAACCGGCCCCTGCAGTGAAGGCTCTGAATAGTTCAGGTGGGGGGGGCTCCTTCCCGTCGAAGGAAACAAAGATACCGAGTGTCAGGTCAAGGGTCGGGTATCTCCAGCTGCTACTGATGACCCAAAAGATACACTACAACCCACTTAGCCTCAAGTACCCCCTCATGGATCACCTCTTCACCTGCCCTACTACCAGGAGCTCCTGGTTATTAAAGCCTCCATATTCCCCCAATGTTTCGAACTTCCCTTTCCTCTCCCTCCTTCATCTCGTCAATATCAGCCCGTGTTTTCAACCCTCGCTCGACTAGCAATCGCCCTTCATTACTTGCGTCTTTGATAGATCGCATACACACTCTCTACACGGCCGTGCCGATCACATAACTACCGTATCAACCCCGATCTTATCGTCGTTGATCAAGTCCACACTCATTAAAATAAGCCGACTGCTATCTCGAATTCACCGGGTCCTCCAAATCATTCAAGATGATCGCCAACAAGCTCACCATCCTCACAGCAACCGCTGCTCTTCTTGAGCCGGCTCTTGCCCTCGGCCACCGCCACGCCCACCAGCACGTCCAGAAGCGCGGCGATTGGATCACCGCCACCATTGATGGTCAGGTCGTCTCTTGGGAGAACAACTACTTCGGTGGTGCTGCCCCTCCTGCTGCTACCCAGCCCGCCGCTGCATCCCAGCCAGAGGCTCCTGCCGCTCCCGCTCCTGCTGCCCCTCAAGCCACCACCATCATCAAGGTCGCAAAGCCCTCCCAGGCCGCTAAGCCCGCTTCTGAGCCTGCCGCTGAGTACAAGGAGCCCCAGAAGGCTGCTGCCGCTCCTCAGAAGGCTGCCTTTAAGGAGCAAGCTGTCAAGGCCGCCGATCCCAAGAAGACCAAGCCCAGCTCCGGCTCTTCTTCCGGTGGTTCTGTCGGCTTCTCCCACAAGCGAGGTGTCTGCTACAACGATGTTAACCTTGCCAACACTTTTGCTGGCGAGTGTGAGAACTGTGGTTGGGGTTACAACTGGGACTCCGATTCTGGTGGTCTCAAGGGCCTCAACTTCATTCCTACCCTCTGGAATGACCAGCCTCTTCACACCGACCGCTTCGCCGCCAACTGTGAGAAGGCTCTGAACAATGGTGCCAAGGCCATCTTCAGCTTCAACGAACCTGACAATGCCGGTCAGGCCAATATGTCACCCGCTGCGGCCGCCAAGGCCCACGTCAAGTGGATGAACCCTTACGCTGGCAAGGCTTTGATCGGTGCTCCTTCCATCAGCAACAGTGGTCAGCCCATGGAGGGTGTTGAGTGGCTCACCAACTTCGTCTCTGAGTGTGAGTCCGAGGGTTGCCACTACGACTTCTGCAACGTTCACTGGTACTCTGGTGTTGAGTACGGTGAGACTCTCTTCGACCACCTCGAGGCTTCCCACAAGGCCTGTGGTGGCAAGCCCATCTGGCTCACCGAGTTTGCTCCTGCTGGCTCTGATGAGGCTATCGCTACGTGGCTCAAGGATGCCATTCCTCGCCTTGAGGACCTCAGCTACCTTGATGCCTACTCCTACTTCAAGGTCGAGTCTGGCATGCTTATGACCTCTGCTTCTCAGCTCAGCAGCTACGGCAGCGTTTACGCCTCTGCCTAAGCTCGCTATGCTTTGGCGGTAGTTGGCCGCACCAGTTCGTTTTAACACTTCTTGTACACTCGCTAGGGAAATATCAACCATTCAAAATTGGCTTTCGGGAGGAAAGATATACATTTCGGTTCGAGGATGGCGCCTGTTGACTTTTGTACATACTTTGCATTTAGTTGACCTGGATCTGGTTCAAATACTGCCAGTATCCCAGTTTATTTGACGGTCAGCTTTGCCTACCTTTTTTACATCATCAGTTTCGGGACACCAGAAAAGGGGACTTTGCCAATAGAACATTTCCTGAACTTAGCGGTTTATAGACTTCTGAAGCGCGTAGATATATTTGCGAGCTATGATGAAAATGAACAGCGATTTGATTACTCAAACCCTTTTGGTCGTTCGATGTCCCAGTCAGCATAACGTGAGTTTGTCTACTTACTGATATGGTTCATGTTCATCAAGGAAGAATGTGACGTAGTTTGAATTTCCAGCTAAGACACTACAAACTTGCTTTGCATAGAACATATGGATATATGAGAAGTTCCCTGCATCAATTAGTTCGATATATCTTGGACTACCTTGTTGTTATAGCTTTTGCTTGGGGAAGCAAGTAGTAATCAAGTCAGTATTTTGACTGAACTGTACAGCTGGGACTGAAGGAATTCTATGTTAGTGTTCATCTATACATAGGTATCAGTCCAAGGTTTTGTATTGTTCCGTGGTTGTTTGAGACGAATTCGAAAGCCAAGCCTCTCTACCCAGCAAAGACAACTGGAATAAGTTTCAAAGACTATATTACAAAGAGAAAACAATATTTATTAGGTGGGCGAGTGTATGTAAAAGCCTCATGATAAACCATCGGGTATTTCCTTCTTCCTGAGTGTTTACTCCAACCTCTTCTAATGCGTCCAGAACCATCTAAACGTGTCTAAAGAACCGCTGTACGAACTGCTTTTTCAATGTACCAAGACCCCGAAGCATTTATCTACCTCGCGAGTACTCTGCTGCCGTCGTTTACTACGCTGGCCGTGAAAACGAAGGCATTTTGGAATGCTGTTTTGGCCTGGTGCCCCCTTGGATTCGTGTTCGTGGTGGCCCGGCGTTTTCGACGTGGCCAGGGACAAATGCCACGGCCCTTAGGGGGAAGTCTTGCTCCCTTTCTTCTAAAATGCCGTCCTCACTGGTGTCGTTTCGTTCGCCCGACGGTCGACTCTGACGGTGGATGGTTGTTGTAACAACGACGCCACTGCCGGTTCCTGAATGGGCCTTGCTCAGTTCGAAGTCGAATTCATCGTTGGAGGCAGCTACGGTGGGAGTGACGAGGGAAATCTCATCATCAATAGTACGAGACGTGTTTGGATTGCTGGAGGCACGCATAGCGCTCATTGGGTGAGCTAACGATGCGTGTCTGCCATTGTAGCTGCTGTCGTAAACAGCGGCTGAGGCGGGCTGACTGGATGAACCGGCACTATCGCGAGAAGTAACCCATTGGACAACGATAGCTGAAAAGAGAACTGGATGCTGTTAGCTTCGTGCTATTCCAAGCTGCATGTCGACAAGATATACCATCGCTATTGCAACACATAAGGCATACCCAGCCAGGCTCGCCGTCTAGAACCATCAAAACAGTCAAGTTTCTATGATAAGTATTAGAATCGAGTCCATATGTCAAGGATGCCACAAAGGAGTCATACACAATACTGCTTGTCAAAGTGCAGCATGCACCGACAAAAGTACGAAAGGCGACGCTGCGAAGACGAGATTTGGCGTTGGTCTTTGGTAGACTCTTGAAGGAATACAGGTCTGGAGAGGTTGTTAGCAAACATTCTTGATATATCCCTCTGGGTTATTTACTTTTCAAGGGAATAAGGAAAAGGATAGTTAAATAGACATTGACCACAGCATCGAATGCAATGAGAGGTATCATGGAGACACTCTTCATACCGATGAAGCACTCTCCGTTCACTATTCTAGCAATACGACTGATGAAATCTCGATTAGCAGAGTAAAGGAAAACAACCGATGTTGGGGAACTCACAAGATGAAGTTGAGTACAACTACCACTCCGTATCCGCCGAGGAGAGTGATCATGTTAAACAGGTAGAGCTTCGATTTCCGTCTTGGGGTCTTGGAACTTCGAATGACATGCTAGTTGTTGTTAGATCTATTGTTTTCCATTGGTATTCGACAAGAAAGGCCATCACTAACCGCCTTTTCGACGAGGAAGACATATATAAGCTGTTCATAGGTTAGCCAACATGTGATACAGTACATTTATAAATACAGCTTAAAATCTTGGTTGTGACGTAGCAGATGAGACAGAGTAGAATGGCTCCATGGCAGATGTTGAAGCTACTATTTACTCCAAAGACTTGCTGCAGCATTGCAGAGGTAAAGGCAAAACCATAGGAGTCGATATAGATGATGAGAACGACTTTTGTACATTTAGCCAACACCCATTTACTAAGATTTCGTGTCAAGAAGGGGGACTCACGCCAAGCAACAAATGGTAACCTCGACCATGATCGAACAGCAGTTATTCTCTGGACTAATCAGTCATGTATGTTAGTTTCAAGTAATCACAACCGCATCAGCATCATGAATATACTTACAAAGAAAGACGGATAAGATGGAGCATGAAACAAGGGCAACGATGACCGACATCACGTCACCGCCTATGGGGACGGGTTTCGGTATATAGGCCTTGCGAGGCTCGAGAGAGGGATTTGGAGCCATGGTGAATGGCTAAGAAAAGTCAAACCGGAAGAACCAAGCGAGCAGAAAGGAATAGGAACAGGCCGATCAGGTATCCCTATACCCTAGAAGAGTGTGGCTTGACAATTACCCAGTAAATTGATGATGATTTCAAGTTCTTAACAGAAAGATGTATGAGGCGTGTCACCTGGGCTCAAGGAAGACGAGAAAAGGATCAGAACCCCAGATCCAGACGACGGGAAGAGGGGACAGCAAACACAAGTAATAGAAAAAAGGAAAAAAAAAAAGAATACTAGGCTAAAGCATAAACTTTGGCATCGATCATCTAATGTCTTCCTAAAATAAGTAGAGGAACCAAGCCAGCACGCCTTCACCTTCCCGGCGGTGCGGTAGTCAAAGATTTGTACGGATACCGTAGTCTTGAACTAAGAAAAATCCCCTAGTCCAGTCAGGCTGCCGTCTGGATTTGTTAATGTATCTCCAAAGTAGAAAAGCGTGAGAAGTCTTGGTGAAGCTAGATCAGAATGACTTTCAGGTACCATGCATGTACTAGTGTGTCCATCACGGCTTCAGGCACAGCGAATAGGGAACCAGTCGGGACAGGGGCTTGTATAGAGGCTGTAGAAGCCAAGAAAGGACTACTGCAAAGCGACCAATAGCTGAGGACGGGATGCAATAATAAGGTTGGAGTAGCGTATCTGATCTCCGATGAGCCACACCTATACGATGGTGGTGCCTGGGTACTCTTGGTCCGTAGATCGGCCTGACCCCCAAGGTAAAGAAAGTACGCATGCTTTTGGATCAGAGAGCGGAGGACCCGAATTCCTGGGTTTGGTCGCTTCTTGGCATTTGTCATATGCTTTGTTGTCTGATTATTAGGAATAGCTTACTCCGTATAGGAACGGACATTGGCTTATCGTCAAGTGAGGTCATGATTAGTAAGAGTGCACATTTGAGTAGAACGAGCGAGTCGGACTCTACTATTGAAATGAAGTAATGAGGCCCTTTAATCACTATGATTATTGGCGTAAGCTATAGGATTGCTATATACCACGGTATGCTAGTACTGTAGCCGTCTAATCCCACTATAAGCCCCCCGAAGGTTAGTCATTGAATATCCTCTCTATAAATATCGAAGAAGAAGAGGCCATGAAGGAAGAAGAGGCTTATGGCACTCTAACGCCTCCGAGGATGACAGTAGGCTGTCAGCATCAGGGTCTCGTATTTCTACAGTCAAATGTTGAAAATATATCACCAAAAAATCATTCTCTCTTTCACTTTACGAGGGCCCAACGGCGCTTTCCGCACACGATCAAAGCACCGGCCAGCAGAAGTACTTGGTTCTGTCAATTTTCTAGAAACAGCCGCAGCGGTCTTTGATTCGAGACACTTGCAAGAGGGAGGAATGCAGGCGTTTGGAATAGGTCACGTTGATCTGCCTATAATCAACGACACTGACTGTGAATGTTCGGTGTATGCTGTATTAGAGTCATGCCGCACGGTTTCCGCGTTGTTCTAAACGAAGCCGACCCGTTTCGGAGTGAATTCGATAGAGTCGGGAGGTAGAAAAGTGCCGATCGGCCACGAGACCTTAGCTTACTAGCTCTTGATCAATATTGATGCGTCCGCGGACCTCGGAAATGGACTTGATAGGCAATAGCACCGATACGGAGCAACGGAAGTGTACACGTACGGCACTATCGATAGACTGGGCTTGTCTCGGCTGTGACGTCGTTCTCGGGGGAGACATATTGCCCAGAGAGACATTTGTAAAGATGGGCTAAATATTTTTACACTCCGAGAACGGTCGGTCAGATGGTCACCTAGACCAGTCGACTGGTATGTCTCAAAGCCGAAGCGGGCAAGCGTGAGGCGTGAACTTCCCTGACTACCTACGCAATACTAAAATTGGCTCGATTTGGGGGTTAGAGAGGCTTTCCTTCCTCGTCTTTCGTATTGACTTGTCGTCTCAACCCTCAAGCTCGGGATATGTTCACTGCTTCCTTCCTAACTCGATATAGTGAAAGGTAGTCAGTGACGCCGAGGGGGAAGTCCCGTTCGAGTCATTACCATGCAAGATACTTGCCCAAAGCAGGCTCTCTTGATTCAGAATATCCGTGTTTCTTAAGGTAAGCAAGAAACCCCTCGTTCTTATTGTTCATAACAAGCTCAGCTCAGCTAGGTTTGGCCTCGTATCCACCCTCAGACCTGATCAAGATCTACCTAGATTCGATCCATATTTAGACGACACTAATCACCCCTGACGATATCTATCCTCGCCGATACCCTTGTCGATTTGATATTGCTAGGCTCATGATATCGAATGACCACACTGGAAAACAGGCTGATGCTCGGGGAACAATATCACGGTACCTGAGTGTCTGGTTCGAGAGGAGAGGGGCTAGGGGAGCACGTAAGAGTCCTGTGGCGGACGTGTTGCAGCCAGCTGCCGGGTCCCTGAAAACTCTCTGACTTTGATGTCCCATGACCCAAGTAAGGTAGTTCTGTTAGGTACGTAACTCGATGCAAGGAGATTGCCTGCCCGGAAAGTTTATCACGTCGTGATCGAATTAGGCTATCCGTAGTATTCACACGCCCTCCCCGTTAGTCTCGGTAGCTCAAAGCTTATTATATCTGAGTTGCTGTCCGTAAGTTGTCAAAATCAACTAGACTTTCACGTTGCCCTTCACAGGCAAAAAGTGTTGTCTCATTTACTGTTCTTCAGCCACTGCTGCATCGCCGTTGATCTGCGCGGGGTTTGGCTCTTCGCGTGCCGGATGATCATCGAGATCCCCTATATTACATATCAAGGGTTTCACGAAAACTCGGTATTTGAAATGACAATGTTTATGTCATGGTAAGTGATATTCAATGTCATCGTGACCCCGAGAGACACTGATCACATTTCCAAGCCCTTGCTCATGTAGGTTGTTGAATAAAAACATACCAATGCGGAATGTCCTGCTCATGGACATCGGAATAGCTAAAATATACTTCTCGTGCAGATTTCATATTCTCCTCCAAGGTCCGTCCCAATCGTTATTGTCATAGGTTGGTAGGTTAGCAAAAATCCATCGTCACAAAGGTGTCAAGCCGTGGGCGCATACAACATCGGTGCTTGTGGCTATGACCATATAGTGTCCGTGACCAAGCGATGAACCCTGGCTAGCGATAGGGCTGTAGATTTGCAACACCCTTGCTATTCTCAGGATATACCTGTAAATGGATCAGATCAAATTCATTGCTGGGTCCTTGGCACTTGGTCCGTGCTACACCTTGGGATAAACATGCCGGTTCTTGACCATTATGGTGATAGTCCACAACTCGACGACATGGACTTTCGACAATCGGATCTTTCGCATTGTTTCTACCATAAGGATAAGGATCTCATGAGTGGTATCATATGTAAGACATCTACAGCCTTTACTTCAGCCAAGTAAATTGATCATCAGCCATATCAATGCAGGCAGGTTATCATGCACAATCGCTAATAAAGTAAAAAACGCCATCCCATGCTTCCCAGCCTGCCCAGACTAGAACCTCGATTTCATTCCTCAGCCCCAATGCTAAGCCCGAGTATTCTCCTTCTTCCTTTGGAACGGTCTGCGAAAACATACCTAAGCCATTCTGTCCCTTGGCTGACCAAAAGGGCAAGGTCTCCCCATCTTCGTCATCCTGGCTCAAGGTTCGCATCATTGATAATATCAGCAAGCCCACATACGTCTCTTTGCTGTCCGCTAAGCTCCACGTTGGCTGCTATTATCCTCGGCGACTTGGGCACGAGTGCGGATTCGAAATGTGTCTCGTAACCTCGCCGCGAATCGTGCGCTTTGGCCTCTGGATTCGCCGTCTACTGCTTCACTCACATCTGTCGACTCTTGGCGGTTGTTCTCAGAGGTCTCCGCTCGCATCCGCCTCAGTGCTTCCATCTGTTCTTCTACGGTTCCTTCTCGGAGGCGGTTGATGTCGAATAGTCGAGACAGACGATTGCGATGTGATGACTGAGGCGCGTCGTTCTCGGCATCTTCCATAGCCAAAGGCGGAGGGAGGCTACCAGAGTCACCAGTCGCCACCTCCCCAGATGCACGCCCCTTGCCTGGTCGTAGATCATAACGACTGTCAAGTGTGTTAGTATACGTTCCGCCGGGATACTGGATAGCATCAAAGTTGTAACTCACCATAGTGGACATGTGCCAGACACATTGATCAACCACGGATCAATACATGCTGGGTGGAACTGATGCTTGCAGGGTAAAACCCGGACGTCTTCGCCCATCTTGAAGTCTTCTGTGCATATTGAGCACCCTAGCTGGGCGCTGGCTTCGTCTTCGGCACCTTCGGGAGATGACGATGCTCTAGCCACGGCTGACACGGCATCGACATCCCCGCCAGCACTCGGAGCTGCGTCAGACCGACAAGCCTCACTAAGGCGCGACGCGGTTCGCTGTGTAGTGGCATCGTTCCCTTCCATGTTCCCCAAATCTAATTCGGGGTCTGGCTTTGCTGGCGTCTGGTTCCCAAACTTGACGATTGGAATCGTGTCCAATAAAGCCCGAGCAAGTCCTTTAGCCCGGCTTTGCCGCGGCCGCCCGCCAAGTGCACCTCGTGGTCCGTATCTTTCAGGGTATCGGTGGGCTCTAACAGCGCCCGTAGTGATGATGACCAAAAACAGAACGGTAATCAGGCCAGTGATAGTATACAGCACGATCATGGCAGCCGTATTACTGTTTCCCTTGTTTTCGTCTTTTGGCAACGTGTTGTCCGTATTGTTGCCAAAGATGTGGGCGTCAACTATTTTACCGCGACTGGTGCCGTTTAAGAGATTGAGGGCTTGAGTGGCCTCGCCCCCATCGGCCATGGATAGGATACTCGTGAATGGCAGGTTGCGAACTTGGCTGATGGCACACCAAGTATTTGACGTAGAATACAATACTATGGCTTTGATATGGGGTTCAGTTCTCATTAATGTGTTGAGCATTTTATCGGGGCTAAGGAAAGAATCGTCCTTGGGTTCGTCGCATGATAAGTAGGCCACCTCATCTTTCTTATTAACATTGTTGTAGTTGGATGAGTCTGTCGCAATCATCTCGCCATCGATATGAATAATCTGGGGAGGGCATTAGCATCCAGCATGTGAATCAATGCAGAATAAGCGTACATCGATAACACGGCCCGTCGAATCATTCAGCCCCAGGTTTGGTGTTAGAGGGATGACAGCGAACTGCAGTCCCTCGTTTGATGATAATGAAAGTTGCATGCCATTGGCAGTAGCCCAATCCGGGATTTCAGTCTCGGCCCAAGTCGATATTTCGGTATCGTCGGCATAGACGGTCGTAAACGTGCAGGCGAGGAGGGTGATAAACAGGGCTATCCTGCCCGCGCCATGTATTGTCGGGAATTTCATATCTAATATGTGTCCAGGTGACGGCGATACAGGTGAGGTATCGGACAAGAACGGCTGCAATTAATTATGAGGCTTAAGATGTGAGCTGGGATCTAGACGAGGTGTTGTTGGATCGGAGAATATCGATGCGCAGGGGTAGAGCGGACGCGCGGTTGAAGTCATCGCCGATCGACGTTTAGATGGAAGAAGAGAACATTTCGGTTCTGAGTAGCAGGAGCCAGGCGGGAGACTCCGTAAAGAAGGCGTATCGTGGTACCGTAATGGAATATGTTATAGCAGTACTAGTAAGACATGGGCTGAGTGAGTATGACAAGTTGAAGTCCAAGTCCAAGTCCAGTGAATTGTTGGAAGAGGGAGAGACCCAGCATCCAAACCCAAGGGTTCGGAAGGTGGAGATTCCGCTCGAAAAGTGCCCTGCCCGCCCGCGCGCCCGCTGACAGGTGGACAGTGGAGGATCCGGCAACTTCCATCCACTGAAAGCACGACTTTCAGCTCTTCCAAGCCGCTAAAGGTCACCACTATCCACTATAAACTTGGCAGCCACGGTGTAGTTCAATATCATTAACACAACCTGACCTAATCAATTAACCATTGAATCGATGCAATTTAATTGCGGTGGTGTATCATGGCTTCGTCATCGCCACTCAATGATCAAATATCACTCGGGCCTGCATTATTCGGTAGACTTTTATAGAAATGCTCAACCACGAAGACGAGCTTCGATGTAGGTTAATATAGTTTCGGCCAATAATCTTGGCCGACGACACGGTCGCGTGAGGAGAAACCAACCTGATTTCTCAATCTCCACTCCTTAGTCATCCGGTCCTTCAGTACCCTGTAGCTATCGAATTGACAGAACGCGATGGCAAACTGATGTTCAATTGTGTTCAGTATATAATAACCACCTCTGTGATTCGGTTACCATATACTTTCGGGCAAGTAAAGTGTTGAGATTCATATTTTTTCATCTTTTTGCAGATGATTGTCTGTCGAGTCTTCGTAAATTGATGAATTACGCAAGAAAATTTATGTGTTGAATGTATAATACTTTTACTAACGTTGGAATCGAAAGAGGTGAATAAGCTCATAACGAGAAAAATCTTAAACAAAAAGCTTTTGATTGGTAATAGTAAGATATATAAAGTCTTTCGAACTACAAAACACCACCTGCGTAGTAGTTCTAGGTATACATGTACTTGTACAGACAAACTTTGCACGGATGAGAATCAGATTAATGATTCATCAGGGCAACAAACCGATATTTCCCGTTAAAAAGAGTCCATAATAATAAGACGGGTCAGGTTATACAGTAGACTTACAGACAAATGGCCTACAGCACAAAAAAACTCTCCTACGCACGCATGGAGGTTCAACACAGAAGGTGGTCAAATATTAGAAGAAGCCAGCGAAGAGCATCAGCAGCATCAATATAAATGACCAAAGATTGTATAGTACCTGAGGAGCAAGGTTCAAGTAATGAATCATACGTGCCCTGGAGTCACCAGCACGGTCAAATCATGACTATTTGCTCAATATTATCACTGACGACAATGCTATACGTTTAACGAACACCAGAGCTAGACTTTGTGAATCAACCACTGTATAAGCCTGGGTTGAATAGAATTCACCATTGCAGCTGCTTCATATGCACCATCTTGCTTCCACAGCCTTCTGAACCAGTAGACCAACAAAGTAGCAAATTTTCATTGTTCGAACGTGGACACCTCTTAGCCACCAAGTTTGAAATAAGAGTGGTTGAAGTGCCCGAGTTCAGTTCAAATAGCTAAAAAATGGTATTTCATCTATGCGGTAGTGAAGCGCGCATCTGCCATCATGACACAAACCGAATCACAGGGTCTATAAAAGGGGTCAACACCAGTAAGTCAGTCTTCTCCTGACGTACAATAAGTGATATGTAAGTGAAGTGCATTTGATCTGCCAAATATCAGTTCAGATGATCGGCTAAGACACTGTCTTTCGAGTATGTAAAGTATTCCACTGCCTTGATCGTCTTTCATACGGCAGTGCTGATACAAACCATGTTGACCACAATGCTGCGCATTGAGTAGCCAGAGGATCTATTCTACTAATATTCCGCCATAGTCTGTGTCGAAATTAGATCAGTCCAGTTATGTTCGTGCTTCGAACGGCTCCAGAAGAAGCCAAACAAGATGTTGGAGTCCCCTCACCAGCATTGCCCAGACTTCGATGACATCTAACTTGATGAGCATGGAATCGATTTACTGCAATCTTGTCGTGAGAGACAACCAGAAACTCGTAAAACATATGTCCCTAATCTTCGCCATTCACAGCACAACTAACCAAGGGAAACTTCAACTGAAACCACAGGCTTCAGGATATCACTCCTAACCCCCGGACGATCATCTTAGAGCCAACCGAACTTGAAATTACCGTCAAATGGAGTTGTTCAGACCTAGAACTATTACCGCAAGAATTCAGGAACTAGGAAAAGCGCGGCTAAAGTAGTAAGGAGGTTGTACGATCACCCTGTACACAGACGGTTCTTGCACAGGTAAGGGAGATCTGTTTTTAAATATCCTTGGAGTTTATTGATATGTTCTACAGGATCAAGGCGAGATTCAGAAATATTACCTGGAGTAATGGAATATATCTATAACAGCTTCGCATAGCAGTTGGTTTTCAAGAACAACCACAACGAACCTTGTCTTGACACAAAGTGATATGAATATAAAGCCTTTCGAATACTTCAATTCATACATGTCAAGTACAGGGTTGTGGTGTAGTATGCCTCGCACGCATTGTTGAGACGCTACCCTGCAGCAATGGAAGATAATTTCTTGACCTCATTGCGCAAGGAAAGAACGCTCAGCCATCAAGACATCTAAATCTCCTCCATATCCTCCAAGTCATCGAGAGCTGGGAAATCGCCTGCTTCGACTCTCTCAGGTCTCACAAAGACACCATGCTTAAGTTCCGACGGCTCACCCCAGTACCGAGTGCCCGCGATGCTGCCGTCATTCTTGCCAACAGGCTCGTCAAGCCTGACTGCGACCCAAGTACCGAGACCGCCGGGAATCTCTTTTACCTCACCGACGTACTGGATGATACCGCGTCGAGTATCCTCACCGCCAACGCGACACCGTCGACCGACAGCAATGCCCCGTGTGGCAACTTCGCGGTCAAGAGCATCCAGCTTGGCCTGCTCATGGCTGGGGGCATTCGGGTCAAATCGGCCAAGTTTCTGGTCCTTTTTCCAAGCTAGGACCGAGTCCGTCTTTTTCTCGTACTCCTTCTCGGGCATGACATACTTGTCGACATTCGCGGTGTCGTTCAGATTGATGCGAGAGGCCGCTGGCCGTGTATCGATGACCTGCCGGGTCGGACCCTTGTCAGCCTTATCCAAAGCATTGGAGGGTAAGTAAAGCCACTGGGGGCGCCACGATGGGACCCCTGTGGGCTGAAAGAGTTGACGATCCTCAGGTTCCTGGGTGTGACAACCCAACGCCCACCGCCTCTCCCGCTCGGCCCCTCCTCGCCACTCCGCTGAATGCCAGCTCAGCAAAGCAACGCTGTAGACTTTGGGGAACCGTGACGGTGAGGATGAAGGTGACGGTAAGAAAAGAAAGTAGGGAGATTGCAGAGGTCAGAAGCGGCCACACACAAAGAGGGAACGAGAACATCTCGGTGAGAAATGCAGGAATGTATATCTGACAAATGAGACGGGAGGCTGTGATGTAACAGTAATAGCAACACGCACTGACTTACATGAAGCTCTGCATATGGGGCCAGGGGAAAGTTGGACAGGTGTGTGCCATCTTCGTTAGCTGCCTCAATGGCAATGGCCTCTGCACCGGCCGTAGGCTTCAGTGAGAGCCGCTGGCAAGAGGGCGGGACACCTGTGACGGTCTCGAGCTTGGTCTTGAGCTGAGAGATGGACCAAGACGGTGTGATACGACGCTCTGACTGCGCGAACTCGGCGATGACAACGAGCGGAACGTCTGCCATGGCTGAGAAATGGTGCTTTTGTTTTGCTTTGCTTTGCTTTGCTTAGGGGGCGGTCAGAGAATTATTGCGAGACGCCTGCGCCGCAACCAGAATAAGACGGCAACAACGAACACCGCGGGGCTCAAGTCGAGTTTCTAAGGTGTAAGAATGTCAAGCTTTGCCTTTGTTGGATGAGAAACGATGGAGATGGATCGAGTGTGAGCAAGTGTGGTGGGGTTACGATTATGCGGTCCAGGGTCCAACAAACGCCTAAGGTGTGCTAAGACTGAGAACAAAGCCGAAAGGGGAGCAAGCATCAAGGAAGATGGGAAAAGCGACCAAAGAAAAAAGAAAAAAGAAAAAGTAAAGCAAAGTAAAGCAGAGTAAAGTAAAGGAAAAAGAAAAGAAAAGAAAATGTACATATTCTAGGTGCCAGGTAAAATTATCCTACATCACATATACCGTATAGGCCCATGTGTTGCGAAAAGTTCAGCTCTCCATATTGAGACGGGATTGGCCCCAGACTTACAGTATTAGTGCGAACATGATTGCCCGCATGAACAATACCACGTCTGTGGTTACTTCTTGCTTGGCCTGTTGTGATAGGCCGTGATAGCCCAAGAGCGTTCGTAGTTCTTCTCGAGCTTTCCAGGCAAAAAGCAAACTCCGCATTCTTGTCATTTGAACAGAAAGACCCTTTTCTCTCGCAAATATGGATGCATTGCCGAATCCGGTATGTACTTCATCAGTTGCCGCCAGAACAAGGCAAAAAGCAACTATTATTTGTCTTTTGTTTCTTGACCCTCAGCATTTGAAGCAGGGAATTGGCAACAATGCCTAGTATTCCAAATCGTACCAATTTTGTGTCAAAATCAAACCCTTTGTCGCAAAATTTCTTTTTTAACCACTCTCCTTCTTTCTTTCATCCAAAACCAGCCCCCCTGTATCTTTCAACGCATCAAGTCCTCGCCAAATCTGGATCGCTGTGTCATAGGACCACCCAGCCTCACCAAGTCCAGGTTACCTGGGTAGTTGTTTGGCAGACAGACAGGATGAATCTGAGATCCATCGCTTGTCAGCTAGACTAGACTCCTGGATCTGAACCCTGCCATGATCTGATCGACAGAAACTAGGAGGAAATGTCCACCCACCACTGGCCAGACCTGTTGTTTCAATATCGTCAGAGCGCCCGTCTTCCCGTTCCGTGGTAGCATTGGCAGTCGTTAATCGCCAAATCCTCAACTTGAGACCGGTCCCTTGCATTCTGTCAGTCTTGTCATCGCTGCCGACCGGACCGGGCCCACTGATCATTGACCTGGATAGCGTTTGTTGGAGTCTGGAGTCTGGAGTCGTGCGGCCTCGTCCGCCTGGAGACACCAAATTGAGATTGCTATGTGCAGTAACCACGGCCTCCGAAGTGCGCCATGTATGTTGCGCTGGACCTATCATCCACCTCATTAGACTGGCATAGGCGTGGTATTGAAATAGCTCTGCATCAAGAGCTAGGACATCAAGATTGGCTGGGGCAAGCTTTCCCCGGTTTCTACCTATCCGCACTCAGTCTCATCATACCGTCCCACTATCAGGTACGCTCAATACAACATACTTACAGGGATCATCCCTCTATGTTTGCTGTGGGCGATACTACCCGCTACAACGACTGGGCACATGAAATGCCATATCTGGTGATGCTTGAGAGTCATGGATGCGCGGCTCACGGGCGCCCGGAAATCGTGGGTTGGCCGCAGTCTGATTGATCCCGGGATGTTGTGAATCCCGGTTCGCCCTTCAGTCCGTCGATTCTGGTTCTTTGGCATATGCCAATACTCGGCGCCCAAGGATAATGTGGTTAGTGAGGACCGCCCTGCCGCTGAGTGGTTGGAGATGGGGACGCATCAGCACTTGCTTCGCGCGCCCCCAGCGATCCTGTAATATCGCGTTCGTCGTGATCCTGCCGCAACATGGCCTCGATGAGATACTCGTTATTTCGCATCGTCCGGTATGCCCTTGCCGTATCTTCCTCTGTTTAAGCTTATTCATAAGCTGGGCGATGAAGCAAGTGACGTACACAGTCCTTTCTCCATCATATATTGTGCATAAGAGCTTTGATCACCACACTATAGGGCTGATATCGAGTGTTTGACCGGAACAAACACGGCTACAAGATTGTCTAGGTATGCTGGGAACGGATGCTCCACGAATTGCGCTAGGATCTGGTTTTGCACCGGTACTCGTATGTACATAGCCGGACAAACAGCTGGGGTGTTTGAATTTTTGATGGAATGAAACGCTTGACCCTCACGTTTATGGCATGCCCCTCATGTCATGACACGTCACTTGCCACCCACCAAAGAATTTGCAGCAAATACTCTCTCAAGTCAGTGGTCGAGTTCGGGTTTCCTAAGCTCCAACTTTGGTTGCTATTTCTGTCATATACTCATGGTCGTTCGATCCAGTTGTTCACTCATTCCATCTGGTCTGGACCGGTGCCGCGAAGGTGCTTGTATCAGGCCGCATGTCTCTATACTGGTCATGCTCAGCAATGCATATCCAATGTAATACACGCAGTAGCGATGTCGTCAAGAATGGGACTGTTTCGTCGTTCAGACGTCAAGGTAGGACTTGTCCCAAATCTCCATCATTGTTCCGTTGCTGGATTTCACAGATATGTGATCAAGGACGTTCACCGCCCTAAAACACAACAAAAAAGTAATCATGTAAGCCGCCGGGCTTCTCATCTGGGTTTGAGGGTAATTTACACACATAAAGTTTCTGAATCATTGGTCAATCTTGAAACACCTTGATCTGTTCGGTACCTACCGTAGTCTCTCAGCACAACCAATCCTTGTGCCCATTGATCAAGGAGTGTGCATAACACAGTAGTACGGTTCCTCGGGTTGTGCTTTGTGACTGTCTGTCCCATCATTCAGCTACGCCTGATATCCAGTCATTGGATCTCCACACCGTCGGTTCTGCGAGCCAGGTGAATGACGCGCGCAGCGAGACATGGGTTCGGTGGCCAAGCTTCTTCCTATGTTTCCGCTCAACTTCGTAGTTAGCTCGTATCCACATGGCCGGCAATCAAGCATATGCTCTGCTCTACAAAGAAATGCTGAGGCCATGACCTCGAAGCGGTGACGACTACGAATCGGGATATACCCGTTCGTGAATCGTTGTTTACCGACTCCGTTTCCGCCTTCGAGTACCGAAGGAATTCGGTAGCGTGCTGTGCATGAGACCCTTTTCAAGATGTATTATGTCCCGGTCATTAGTCTGCAAATAAGCCGGCCCACCGATGGTCTGGCTAGGCTAGATGACTGGAGGAGCGACATACACATGCGTCGCAGCTCACTTGACACACGTTTCGGCCTTGGTTTGTCGTGGAAAGTGTGGAAAGTGGGCTCCAGGGCCTGTTCGAACGACATCCGCAATGCCACATCTATGAATCTCCAAATGTGTATGGAAGAGACCGGGAGAAACTAGCGTTGCTAAAAAACCCACTGCCGTAAGTTAGGCCTTTTGCTTCTAGCGCAATTCCGACAATTGTTGTAGCCCAACACGGCTGCGAATGTATATAGTGACAGCTGGAAGATGATAGAAGAGTCAAGCCGAAAGAAAGAAGGACAGAACGGGCAGGATTGCTTCATTCGGGCACCAACAGAAGTAGAGGCCCATCGTCATACGCTGACTGCTGCGATGATAACGCATATCAAACCGCTTCTCGATGTCTAGTGTGCTAAGAAAATAGCTAGTACGCTGCCCAAGATCCTGGACTGCAGATCTAGCTCCTCTTTACATCATCCTTGTAAGGCAGGAAGACATAGAGAGTTGAGAAGCGGTAACGCTGAGGCTAGAACAACAACTTTCAGAATCCAATCAAGACGGAATGACACCGCACCATTCTGCAGAAAGAAGTAGAAGTAAGGAAAATTCTTCATCGATGTGGAGGCTGTGTGGCGGTGACGACGTCCATCGAGGTGGAAACACATCCTTGCCCTGCTGGACACGACGTGGCACTCTCAGAAGGGTTTTGAATACCAGCCCTACTATAGGTAGGAGTGAGACGTATGGTAGTCCGCAGTAATGGCAACACCAGTTCATCAGACTTCTTCCAGGAAGATTTGAGGCACGATGGCGATATCCGATCTGAGAGGCCTGCGGGGCAGTGGTTCGTTCATCCAATCTCGCACTAGCAACGGCTCCCGTCCATGTAACGCCATCTTTAAACGTCGTCCAGTGTCCAGTTTCTCCACCTTTTAGTCTGTTCAATGGAAAGTCGCTGAGCAAACCTGGCGAGTGACGCATTTAAACATGATGGAGTTGCTTGGAGGCTCTCTTGGCCTCGTGTACGCTTGAATACCAATAGACAAATCGCCTCGTGTGGCTGCATCGTTGCTGAGTACGATTGAGGTCCTTTCCCGTTCCAGCGGTTTTTTGATGCCTAAATATGTTTCGCCCGTTGTTGACTGTTGTGTCATCCAACACCCCAGATTGTCCACCTTGCACGCATGTACGCATTCTCAGATTTCAACTCAGCTTCCGATGCTCAGGCATAATAGACCGTATGGAGGATGGTAATTGGTAATTTGATGTGTTTGACAACCGGTGAGTAACAGAGCATGACCATGAAGCTAAGTGAAACTTGGTCTCTACTTCCCAAGCATAGATGCCTGTGCCATTCACTAGCATGTACCAACTCTATGAGGATATTCGCGTAGGCATGTATTTGGTTGTGTGGCATTTCTGTGGTTAAGCCTCTTTTTCACATTTTTTCTTTGACCGCCAGTTCATCATAAAATTTGACACCTCCCAGGATGTCCCCGGCTGTGTTCATTAGTGGGAGCGACGTGGTGCAAACAAAAGCCCATGAAGATAGCGGGACGGAGCATCTTGAGAGCAAATCCGTAAAGTGACTCTAGGTAGGAAGCCCTGTGTGCTGTGTTGATAGATGCAACTACATATGTAGCGCGCTCAAGTGTCAGTTCCAGTTACCAGCGTTGACGGTGTTGTCTAATCCTCTCCGCCCCACCAATCGCACGGCTGGATGTGTCAAACAACAAAGCCAATCACTCGGGACGGGCCCTGATCGGATTGGCCTCAAGTGTTTGTTCGAGCAAAAAGCATCGAGGCGATCTCGGTGATGTCTTGTACAAAGGGCCTCAGTTAAGGACGGCCAAATGCGTAGGAATAACGTCTGTGCCAATGACGATCGGTGTATGGATTTCATCGAAAGCGGGAGCAGCGCACAGACGGTCGGTCGTTGGGCTTAGGTTTGTGCTTGAGCTTGAAGCTTGAGCAGTTGTCCAAGTGAGGCAAAGCTCAAGTTGATGATGGAACAAGGTATGGCCGAATTGTGCTGTCACTCATGCCTTGGTTAGTTAGGCTTGCCAGGGGTTTGACAGATGCCAGTTGATTGTTCAGGCTGGTTTGATACTAGCTGTAACTAATCGTCATTACCTTTTGGGCCAGTCGTACTGATCAGAAATCTGAAGGCCGTCTGAGATGGATTATGGAATGACGCCCATCTGATCAAGATCGGTGGCTTTTCACTCATGCTGCGAGGAGAATATTGATGCCGCTTGGTAGTTGTCTTGTTCATGTATTGCTGGAAGAGGTGTGCAGACAATTCGTTCCAGTCAAGGAAGGTATAATAGACCAAATGCGGTCAGTGGGACACGATACTAGCCCGGGCAGCTACCAACTTACCAGGTACCTTCAAGGCACCTTCCAGGCGAAAAACACCACCTTGGTACCTTGCTCATTATTCCATTGGAAAAGAACTGTTTAGGCTGTCAATTATGCGAGCCGGCCTACTGCCTTAGGTATCCGTATGCTTTTGACGACTTTAGGTAATGTTTGGGGTTGAGCTCGAGTATTTGGTGCAGAAGTACATCGAGCCGACAAACCAGAAGCTCAGCATCTCCACTTCACTTTAATTAGCACAGGCGCAGACCTCATCTCAGACCGGATTTGACCTCGATCCCAGCGTTCAGCTCCCCGCGGATGATCACGCCGCGCGGACTAACACAGCGCGCTGACGCTGAAGCTGATTGTTTGCTGTCAAGCTGAGGCTGGGTAACAGGGGGTAAGGTGGCGGTTGGCGGAGGTTCCTGATGCTATCCATATGCTTTTGGAGTACGGAGTAGCTTACCCCTGCTTCGCGACTAACAGACGTTGCTAGTCTTGGGCTTGTGTGTACAGTAAATGTCATTGAGTAAGTTACGCACCATGTTCCTTTGCAACTTTGGCTCACATATCGCTCAGCCTCTGCGACCCAAGCCTTACGTACGCGGGCCACACTGGCGCGAGAACTGTTGCGGAGTGGAGTAATGTGATTGACTGAGCCTGCTCTCGAACTAGGTGGTTCGTGCGAACCCCTTGGTTCCATAGTGGACATCCCGGTTGGAGCGCCAATTCAACGGTCTTCATGTTGTCTCGACTCGCATGCACACATGCGCTACCACATTGAGTTAGGTAGATACCACTTAACTCGGCCTTACCAGGTGCCCAATATGCGAAAAGAAACGGGGTTCATGCGGCAACTTCACATACTTTGGTGACTTCATCCAAACCCTCTGGATCCAGACATCCCGTCCATGCCCAAGATACCTAGGTACGGCAAGTGCCAAGTTGTAGGTCTTCTGTTGTATGCTGACACAACCAAAGACTTGGAAATGAGACAAACCCAGACTGGTGGCTTAAAACACAGAAGGCCTCATGCTGTCCCAAACAAATGATACTTCGGAACCGAGCCAGCCTGACGGTGAGTTTCGAATCCCTCGGACTGAGAGAATGGGTCTCCTGGCATCCATCGATCGTGCCGATGAAATTCATGCAAAGCTTCGTGGCATTTCTTTGATATCAAGTCGATGAATGTCTGCACTTGACTGTCAGGCTAAGTGTGCGCAATAAATTCGATGTACAGCGGAAGAGCATTCTTTCCTCAACCGAGACATTATAGTGGAAGATTCTGTAAGAATAAGTTATACAGATATGGCCGAATCAATGATGCATGAAAGCGGTAAATGGGTGTCTTTACTTTTCCTACCTGATCAGTTGCCTGTGACCACGTGCCAGGAGACCTCACCTCAGGTTCAAACGGATAGGACGACCATAGTTTTAGGTACCAATTACGACTCGCCTTACCTTATCCTTAAATTTTCCTCCGTTGTTAACATGCACCCGCGGGCTTGTCTGATGTTTGCTCTTCATTCATCCCATGGACGGCTGCAGGTGAAGCAATTCAACAATTGTCCTTTTATTACTCGTGCATCCCGAGTCCAATTAAATCATATTCCCTGCCCTTGTCAAGTTCACGGCGAACGAAAAGACTGGACCCGGCAAGCTCTCCCCCATGCGAAGATCGCAGTAACGTAGACCAGAGGGTGTGTCCATGAGAGCTGGTGTAGAACTAAGGGGGGCGTGAAGTTAAAACATACCAGTCTAAAATCTGGAGACTAAGATACTTGTAAACGCCAGCACACCCCTCTCAGCCAAGGCCAAGACGAGGCAAGGCGAGGTTAGGCATGACAGAACAGGACCAGACCAGGCAAGGCCGCGGCTGTGCAAGGCGATGAGGTACTAGAGGGCGTTGCGGTGTACTATGTACTACGTAGTACGTCGTTGTACAGCAGTTCATCCGCGCAGCAAAAAGATGGTGTTGAGCCATCACCCTGGTCTCTACCATGACAGGTGCCAAATCTGTTCTTGTCATGACGGAGGGCTTTCTTAGTGGTGATACCAGATACTGAGGCCATATCGGCATGGAATAGCAGGCCATGGCTTGTGTCGTAGTAGCCAACACCGCGGATACTCAGGTGAACATGGTTCATGATGGGAGACTCGATCAAGACCAAACCTGGGATAACCTCAGTTTCTAGGTTCATATTGGGCCAACTCATTGGGCATGATGCGTCTGCATTGCATCACCTAATATGGCTTTTCTTTTCTTTCCTTTTTCTCGACATGTTTTTTTTTTTGGTGCCAGTTTGGCTTTCTCTAACATGTTCTCCAATATTTGCTCACGAAAAGACGGGCCATTAGAGGCACGGAACCGACACCAACACCAACACCAACACCAACACCAACACCAACACCAGCAACTAATACCAGGACGCATGCGCATGGCCAACGATATCATTCTTTTCTCCAACAATTATCCCCGGCCTGTCGATGTGCTTTGCCTTATTGCCAAACGGATGCACCCCACTGACCTTTACCTGTTCATCCTTCAACGATTTACACGCCTGCAAACACGCCCCCCCCCTGCACCGGTTCATTATCAACACCCCTCCCATGTTCTTTGGAGTAGCTCGATCCTCCATCCCGCTCACTCCAAGCTCGTGTTTCTCATATGGGTTTCCTGCTCATGTAGGTACCATACACTATAGGCTGGACCTCCTATTAAGACACACCATATTCACCGTTTCGTGGGGATCAAGCAGACCCTGATTTCCTCGTTGCATCTTTGTCTCCCCACACCGTCACGTCGCTGCCGCCGCCTCTTTTCGACCCGACGACTTCTTTCGGACTTGGAGGTTGATAATACCTTCCGGGTTGAACTTTTCGTTTCTTTTTCGATTGTTCCAGAGTCCACATTTTTAGCCTTATTCAGCTTGTATTGCTACCCAGCTTTGAGTTCTCGCTTGCGTCTAGACCTCGGTCAATACCTGCAACAATAGGAAGAGGAAGAAGAAGCAAGGCGATCCATAACGTGGGTCCTGGCCCTGTGCATGAGTTATAGCTCCTGGAAGTCATACTAAGTTAGTAAAGGCCCAGCAGAAGATCTGACCGACGTTTTCACTTCATTCAAAGTGATTGAACCCCTCCAAGATCTTCTTTTTGCCTCCCACACCTTGTCATCTTATCGACTCAGTTGTCCTCTACAGCTCTGAATATCAGCTCCTGAGATAACAAGCCTTATTCTTGGCCTCATTTACCTCGATTGGCGCCCCGCGACTTTGCTCTGCCTCACCATATCATCCTATTTCCATCCATTGGCTGTGGAGGATCCTGGACATCACCAATCACATCCCCCACTCCTCATCAACGCCTTGGGGCCACGCTTTATGATCTAAACGACCATCACTGTCGCCTCCCGAGACAGTTCTTCTCCTTTTGCGTCTTTGTGGCAATCTGGTACCTGACAGAGCCCAACAGTGTCGATACCTAACCCAGCTGCCCACCACCTCACAGCAGTCAATACGAAAAGGCCTCCACCATTACACTGCACTACACTGCTCGACTATTAGACTCTGAGACAGTGGCAGCACAAGCCATCAAACCTTCTCCCAGATTCGGGGAAGGAAGCTTACATCCTATCTTACGAACACCGTTCACACACACCTTGGAGTCCTACTTAATTGCCCACACAAGAGGCAAGACGGATACAAGAAGCACTGTGGTACAGTGACATATAACTAACAGGCAGCATCAGGCTTGTCCAAGTCGCTGCAGCATCTCCATCTTCAAAACAACGATCAGCCAAAGTCGCCGAGCTGGCCCAACTCAAGAGCGAGGCTTCACTCTGCCTCTTACGGGCAGAGTTACCATCATCCATCATAGGTGTGGAGGATCGTTTCGATCGGGGGCGGACGCCTCGCTCATATGCCAACAGTCCTCATCCAGGGAGACTGGGTGGCCAGGCTGTCACAGTGGATTTTGCTGCTTTCCTGACGGCAACTGGATCTCATGAGCCTTCCATTTCGTCACCTCGCCAAACCCAGACCGCTCCAGCACTCGCTTATCAACAACTTCCTCACAAGCTATCGGCCGTTTCACCTCGACCTATTGCGCATGTTGCGCCGCCACCCGGGATCTCGGCACAAATGTCCGGAAGGAGAGGTATGCCTCCCCACGCTTCGGATCAACCACCAGTCAAGAAGCAGAGTAAGTGGTCACCAGAGGAAGACACTCTTATCATTGAGCTTCGGGGAAAGGGAATGAAATGGGAGGATATCTCCAAACGTCTACCTGGTCGAAGTGCCATTAGCTGCCGTCTACACTATCAAAACTACCTTGAAAGAAGAAGTGAATGGGACGAGGAACGTAAGAACAAGCTTGCTAGGCTTTACGAAAGGTAACTTATCAGCTTTGAGGCTAGAAGAGCAAATGCTGTTCTCTCTAGCGTCTTTTCTTCCAGAAAGTACTAACCAGATTGCAGGTTCAAACCGGAGATGTGGGCTAAAGTTGCAGAAGAGATGGCAGTCCCTTGGCGAGCAGCAGAAGCTATGCATTGGCAGCTTGGTGAAGCAGACATGGCCAGGCGCGCAGGCGTCATCCCTTTCTCTCTAGCTGCAGTCAATGTAGAGGGTAGCAACAGCCATCGAAGCTCACCCTCACGCAGCCACGTTCACACTCAGTCCCAGAGCAGCATCTCTCGCGATCTTGGAGCACCATCACCTCGAATAATATACAACAGACCTCCCCCGATGCCCACCAGCAATCGGATCATGGCTCCCCGCCGAGAATCGATCCCTCCACCTCCCCCCTTACCCATGGGTCCCGATTCTACCGAAGTTCAGTATGTGCCAGGCCCAGGATTGGCTCCCATTCAGAACCAACCACCACCCCGAAGCGCCGGTATGCTCCCCGGAGTTGCTGAACTTACTGGTGGTGTCAGTCCTTATAGCGCATCAGCAGCGCCGCCTCACCTGGGATCTATGGCGGGAGTCGGCCATAACGCTTTGTATTCAAGCCTTGCCAGTTACTCGATGGAGTCGGCTGGGAGCAAGCGAAGAGCTTCGCCGGATCATTACCAACACGAAGCAAATCAACGAAGACGCCTTGTATAGACTGAACTCACCTTTGGCAAGTGTGTACATGCATTTGTATATGGGGATCGGGTTGCAAGTCTTTGCCATTCCTGTTATGACTTTGTTTTGCAGAGTGTGGTGTTTTGGGTTACTAATATTGGTGACGATTGTACGACTTATGACGGATTTAGACAACGGTTGCATAGCTGCATGGAGATGAACAGAACAAGAGACTTGAGAACTGGCGATGGCTTGGCCTTTGAATTCGGCTTAAGCATACTCAAGGATCACAGCAGCATATTGGACTTGACGACGGAGTAGGACAGGACAGGATGGAACATGATCATGACTCGATGGAAGGAAAGTATGGGGAGAATAAAACACGGGAGGATTTCCTTTTTCTTTCGATTCTTTGGATTGTCTTTTACTATGGATTTGTTTCTTCTCATACTTGCATGGGTAAGAGGCGTCTGCATGACAGTGGACTGTAGGATCATTCGGGACCTAGCAAGGGGAGCATCGCAGAGGATGAGGTTAAGGGTGACCTCTGGAAACTGGAGTTGAAAGAGAGACATGGTTGTCATTTATTGTACAGCGTTTTCTTCTTGCTTGTTCGTTACTTGTTCATTGTTGCTTTTGCCTGCTTTGATAGACATGACTGGGAATACGATAGAGAAGAAGCCCGGTCTAGGTGGATTGTACAGTTAGTGTCGTTAGCTCCATTCAACGAGTACCTTGAATCTAATGCAAGTTCGAAGGCGGATTACTGCTCTTTGATGGTTTAACAAGCATGTTTCCGCAGTGCAATTCAAAGTATCGGTGAAGGGTGCTCCGCTACGTTGGTACGTTGGTACGTTGGTACGTTGGTACGTTGGTATCCATGGTTATATCCAGTACTTTTTTTTTTTGGTAACACCTACAAGGTTTTGACTTTTGCCGCAGCTCACCGTGCATGCTGTCTCACGACGGTCGACTACATACCACCCACCAGTTATCCTTCTCATAACCACTCTCCACCACGGTGCCTCCAGCGGCCACGACGTCCTCCTCGATCTCGCCCTCTTTGTACAAGTGATAGTAGCGCTGGAATGTGCCTCCAGGCTCCTGGCCCTTTGGCTTGCGCATCACCCATGACACCAAGCGGTCCTGGTCACTGCCCGTGTCCCACCCGCGACGGCTCGACGCCTGCTCAAGCGCCCATACATAGACAAGAACACGGCCGGCCTCAGGAGTTACGAGGGCCAGCAACTCAGCAATGGCGGCCTGTCGACGCTCGCGTGTTGACATGTGGTGCACGACAGCAATGCAGATGACGAAGTCGGCGGCAGCCTTGCGGTAAGGAAGGGCGAAGCCATCGGCAACAGCAACGTCGACGTCGGAGACCCTAGGGTCTACCTCGACTCCGTCCTCCCGCGGCCGACGCAGCTCAGTCCGGGCTAGTTCAACAAGGGAAGGGCTCCGGTCGGAGCCGAGCAGGTGAACAGCCGGGTTGACACGCAGATACTTGCCGTTGCCGCAACCAACATCGAGACCTAGACTGCCGGGCTGCTGAGAGAGCAGGAAGCTTGCCACGCGAGGCCAGGGCTTGTGACGGGTGGCTGAGAAGTGCGGTGCAATCGCCTCGTAGACATCGTGGACGTGGGTAGCCTCGTATGTCTCTGGTGCTTCTTCCGCTGCAGACTGTGAGAAGGACTCTGCGGGCCGGTTCTGTTCATCTCCAGCCGGTGTGGCCGACGAAGCACTTGCCATGATGGAAAGACTAGTGAAGGTTTGATTTCCTTTGAGAGAAAGTTCCGTGCAGGACAGGACAGGGCACTTGGTGGATTAGGATAAATATTCCTTGTTTTGTGTCTGTCTCAGTTCAGTCTGAATAATACGGTCTCTTGAGGTAATTTCGCAAGGGGCGTGGATTTGAATTTGAATTTGAATTTGAATTTGAATTTGCTGCACCTGAGCGTTAAGAGATATTGGGGGTTGACCATTGGTTTCTGTAGATGGTGACTAAATTTCTCCGATATTCGAGTGAAGTGCCCTCCCTGGCCTGGGCTAGCCCACGATTATTAGTGGAGTCCTGTGGCTTGGGCGAGACGACTCACTTTCCGTGACTGTTGGTAGATAGTGAGACATGGATAATTGATAAGTAATAAAGGGAATAATATTCTGTTTTGTTTTGCATTAATGCGAGATTGCGAGGTCTGAAGCAGTCGAGTTTCGAATAAAGTCTTTGGATTTGTGAGCTGTATATTGGTTGTCCAGAGTTGAGTAGAATATCTTCATCCACATACATACACTGTCACGGTTCAACTACAGCCTTGGAATGCCATAATTCCTATCCCCTGTTCAACTTTGAGGCCCCCCCTGGTCAAAGACGGCTTCGGATCCGCCTCAAGGCCTCAAAACCTCCTTCAGGGCCCCTGTCTTGTTCTCTGGTCATGATGGTCAACCCCCCCGTCACACTCTCATCTCGAACGACACAACACAAGACAACTTTTCTTTTCTTTACATCTCATCAGCCCATTCTCAGCAGTCAGTCACTTTGTCGAGAGAACAAACGAGTCCGTGCCCTCATGGAACGCTTATGGCGTCTACGCCCCCTCCACTGCGACTCGCGTGTCAAACAAGGTACATTCATATCTGTACATATACATACATGAACCTTGGTTGAGCGTTCGCGCCAGGGGTTTGCGAGCTGTGGGCATGGGTACTCCCGTTCGGTTCGCTTGAAGGGAACGCTGCACGTCATCCCAAGTCCAGGCCGAGGCCGAAGCCGAAGCCTCCCACCTCTTCTGACTCTGCTTCATAAGCCTTCATCCTTGGTTATAAGAAAGAGCCCGACCGCCACTCGGTGTCTTAGCCGAGCGTGGGATGAGATGAGACTCCGTAGCGTGGCTTGCTTGAATGCAACGTGGAAATGTCTGTGATTCACAAAGTTCCCTGTCCTTTATGGTTTGATTGAAGTCTAAAATTTTCACATGGTTCGTCATGACTGGTATTACCGGTCAAGGGTGTCCCCTGTTATCTCACATCTGACACGAACCGTTAATCTCACTCTCCCGCTTGTAGCGCCGGGACCGTTGATCTGCGACGATGCGTGTAGTATGCAACTTATGCAACCGTTGACCATTCATATCCCACTTGGCTCGTTGATGCATGTGTGTGGTGGCCAATACTGCAATAGCCAATGCTTCGTAGCATCCTTGTATGTATGTCCGTATCCCACCATAACGCCTCGGTATTACACGTCACATCTTCACTTCTTGCCGGTGTTGAGAGGGCTGTTGGCATCGAATACATCCGTGGTGATCAGTTCAGGGTACGCCACACCACCCTGCTTGAGTGCGCTGTCCATGACCTCCATGATGGCAATGCTTTCGGACCAAGGCATTGACGAGCTCTCCTTCTTGCCGTCTCGTAGGCATCGCGCGCACTCATCGGCCTCCCAGAACATGCCGTGACCCCAGTTGTTGCGCTTAGAGTCTGTCGGAATTGGGCAGCTCACCACCTCCACCTTGCCATTGGCCTCCGACTTGATCACCTTGTACTCGGTGGGTCGGTACGCAGGGCCAGTGACTTGGATCTCGCCCTTGGAACCTTGAATTCGTATTGCAGGGCCGCCAGTATAGAGGCCGTCGACATCGGTGGCGATGCGTAGCGAGGTGGTTGCAATACCGACACTGTTATGCTTGGGGAACTGGCAGATAATGCTCGTGGACTCGTCGGCGCCGGTGCGGTACTTATTGATGGAAGCTACGACATTGGGAGATTCCTTGTCTGCCTCGGGCTGGACGTGATAGAGGGACTGGAAGATCCAAGTCAAGGAGTAGATGCCGAGATCGAGCAAAGCACCACCCGCAAGATCAGGGTTGACCATGCGGTTGGAGTCGGGGAAGTCGAGATCGCCACTATCAGTGTTCTTGTTGAATGAAAGGTCGGCTATATGAAGGAGTCAGCTATTTCTTCCTACCAAGGACCTTTCTGAAGCATATACCCACCGAATGTTCTGTACACATTGCCAATGGTACCAGACTGGATCAACTCTCGAATCTTGATACTGAGAGGAAAATATCGTGTCCAGACAGCCTCCATGAAGAAGAGGTTCTTGGCCTTTGCGACCTCATATAGCTTCCTGGTTTGCTCGACGGTCACGGTAAGGGCCTTTTCGCAAAGGACATTCTTACCAGCCTTGAGGGCCAACATGGCATTTTGGAAGTGATGACTGTGGGGAGTAGCGACATAGATGATGTTGACATTGGGATCAGCGACAAGCTCAGCATAGGAACCATAAACTGCGGCAGAAGAGGGACCCTCAATCTTGTTGATGAAGTCGCGTGCGCGGTCGACGGAGCTGGAAGATGCAACTGCAACGATCTCATGTTGCACATCGTCGACGTCGCGAGTAGCAGGGTCTGTGAGGATATCTTTAGTGAAGCCTGGTGATAGTTAGTTTTGGTGTTTTTGGTTTGACATGGTACATGCTTGAAACTCACACTCAGCGATGCCGCCGGTGGCCAGAATTCCCCATTTAGCAGTGTAAGGAGCCATAGTTGCGATCCTCGATGGTTTACAAGGTTGATATATCACGCACGACAAGTAGCCAAGGAGTTGGTTTAAGTACAGGTCTAGCGATCTCGATCAGGCTCTCAGCGTTAACGTCTTTAGTGACGTGACTTTATCCTAAAGAGCTCCAACCCCCTCAAAGCTATGGCGGGGCAGTAATGTTGCTCAATCCAATGATGTCGATAGCTAGAGGTGGAGGATGGGGAGGTTTTGTGGAGGACAGGCATGGAATATTCCCCAGTCTCTTAGCCTAAATGGTGCACTAAATAGGTAGCTCTAGCAGCATAAGCCCATCTTCAGTAGATCAGACTGGCAATCGATGGATATCTGCGGATCGGTGGAAATAAAATACTGTTTATTCTGACAACATGACTGTACTGAGAATATCTCTTGAAGTTGTGCAAAACCCCGCGAAACCCCACGTTGACGTGCGGGGGTTATAACTGCAACGTCATTGCATGCCTGGTTTTGTGATTATCCGGGAATAATTGTATATTGCCATTTCTGCAGAGCTTTGCAGATATCACAATGTAGGCATTCAGTCACATATATGTCAGCATCAAGTCTATTTCCAGTATCTAGGAGCTCTTGTTCTCAATCAAAGTACACACTGACTATCCCCTGTATATGAGATGTTGACTCCAACGTGATATCACCCAACTTCAATCAGAGAGTCTTGATTGGCTGCCTTGTAATGTGGTTGGTAGTTGTAACACATAAACGCCATGTGCTGACCGTTTTGAGGCTCAACATCTAGTCGCGTCACGGTTAACCAAACATCGCCACTCGAGCTATTTTCGACTTCTTTATAGAACGTCGATCAATCATCATACTCCAGAGCCTCACCGCTGTAGAGACTCTATTCCAACCCTTCCAAGTGATTTTATTCAACATGGCTGCTAAATTAGCCAAGGACCTTACCCTCAAAGGCTCATCTACTGCCATGCCAAAGCTTGTCTACGGTACTGCATGGAAGAAGGACAGGTCTGCAGATCTTGTCTATTCTGCAATTAAGCACGGCTTCCGTGGTGTTGATACAGCAGGTCAGCCTAAACACTACAACGAGAAAGCTGTAGGTGAGGGTGTTCAGAGGGCCATCAAAGACGGCCTGGTCACGCGTGAGGGGCTGTTCGTAAGTACTATCTACCATGGATACTGCTGGGATGAGATCAAGTGCTTTAGATACTGATCTATCGCCAGATTCAAACAAAATTCTCACCTCCGGGTAACCAAGACGAGAATGCGCCTTATGATTTTGATGCGCCGCTGGTCGACAAAGTCCATCAATCAGTACGGTCTTCATTGGCGTACTTCACCATTGGCGAAGAGGAGCCTTACTTTGACAGCGTGCTTCTGCACTCTCCACTGCGAACCATGGAGGAAACCATCACAGCTTGGAAGACCCTTGAGACCTATGTGCCTCACAAGATCCGTAACTTAGGCATCTCCAATACGACACTGCCCATTCTCAAAGCTTTGAACGATGCCGTCACAGTCAAGCCTGGTGTTGTGCAAAATCGTTTTTATGCGGATACAAGGTTCGAGGTAGAACTCAGATCCTACTGTCGGCAGCACGATATCGCCTTTCAGTCTTTCTGGACCCTCAGCGGCAATCCGAGACTATCTACTACCAAGCCGGTCAAGACCATCGCAGAGAAGGCAGGTGTCGCGCCAGTGGCCGCGTACTATGCGCTTGTATTGGGCCTTGAAGGTATCACGGTTCTAGATGGAACGACTACAGAGAGCCACATGAAGGACGATCTTGAGGGTATTCGGCGGATTGCCTCTTGGGTAGACTCTGACGGCGCTGGTGAGTGGGCTTCCGCCCTGAAAGAGTTCAAGCAAAGCATCAAGGAAGCCTGATTGTTGTGTTTGGCCATGAACTCTCTGGATTAGAATTTGTTCGGTCCGAAAGCTCTTCCAGAGTGTAATGGAATAAATGATCGAGTGACACACTATAAATTGTGAAGTGAGCTCAATCCATTTTAGAAACCATGTTCCGTGTTTCTGCATTTAGTTCTCGCGCTCATTGCCAGATCTAAATACTACCAGTTGATGCACAGCGCTTTGCCAGTGGCAGAGGCCAGGAAATCGACAACTAAGCATCAATCTCAAAGCATTATTTCCCAGCCCGTTGGTTTCGCCAACATCCATATCGTTTTCCTTCTTCATTAACCTTTTGTGCGTTACTCATCTACCTACCTTAGGCACCCTTCTGTTTCCCCCGTCCAAACATCCTTCATATTACCGACAAACATCGACACATCTTGACAGTAAAGCCTTCGTCCATCAGATCGACAAATATTCTATCTCGCGCTTTAAAACACAGTATTCAGGATGAGTATTCGCCGCGATGCTGTCCAACGGGACTTTGGTCTCCGGCCTAGTAAGTTCATCACTACAAGACGCAATGCTTTGCGATGTCCTTTACTGATAAAACCAGGTATACGCTCTATGCCTCGACCTCAAGTACCTATTGAGCAAATTGTAGAAAGCGAGCCATCTCCCCAAGAGGCCAAATTTCCTAAACAAAACACTGCCTTGCCAAGTAAAGATGCTCCAGAGGACGATCGCTCATCGACCATTTCTCCTACCGGAATCCATAAAGACCATCCCCAGGATATCAGTAAGCCAACCAAGAGACGCCACAGCGAGGAATCTGAGAGCAGCAACGACCTTCCACTTCTTCCTCCTCACTTTCCACCCTGTCCTATGAATCGACCAAACCACCGTGGCGTCGTAGTCTGGCGGGATGCCTGCCATGCTGCTCGAGACACCCAAGGGAATGTCAACCCCTTCGACGTTGTCACCTACCTTTTGACGAAAAGGGGAGGACTTGCTAACCCCGGTCCACTACTTCCAGAGAATGATCAGACACTCGAAAACATGCGAAAAGGAATTATCGACCCTGCTAAGATCTGGCGTCGACAACAAGAAGAGGAAGAGATCGCTAGAGTCAAAGAAGAGCGTCGCCAAGCAAACAAGCGACGATATCGGCGCCGTGGCCAAGTGGACAAGGAACGAGCCGAGCGAAGAGCTGCTCTAGCTGCCAAGCAAGCTCAAGACATGGCAGATCAGGTTTCTACAACCACTAGCCTTGAGAAGGATGCGAGTGGTGCAGAGGTCCCTGGGGAAGAGAATAGCGAATAGTCGCAGGAGGCCGTTGGGGAGAGCAATCAGCAAGAGCCATTTACTTGGGTTGTACCAACTACTGCTTCTGCACGTAATGCATCTAGGCTTTGGTGGGAATTACGTTGTATTTTTGTTCGCTTCATCTACTTTTGTATTGTGACAGGGTACACTCGAGTCCATCCTGTTGATTTCACATATAGAGATCTACTTGAGCTGTAATAGCAACAAAGTAGCCAACAAGCAACCTGCATGGTGTTTATCAAGGCCACCTTTCTGCATCATCACGTTTACTTTTGATCAGACGTTTCGGAATCTTTCGCAAAAGTGTTTGCCACAATGAATGGGAAGCATGCTGTTGCCTCCATATACACCTTGTAAACCATGGTTAGTATCCTAACAACCAGTAGAGTATAAAGCTTAACTCACCTTGACGTGATCAGCGCCGATCTTGATCTTACCCCAGGATACGGCCTCATCTGGTCTGGCACCAGCGTCACTGCCGTCAAATTCTTGCGCTGTGTTAATGTAGACAGCCGAATCGGCACCGTTTCGCATCAAGCACGCGTTCGCGATATGATGCTTGACGATACCACCGCCGAGAATGATCATGCCAGCCCGCTTGGCGCGGACAGCCATGGTGTTGATGCGACGAACATCCTCAACCACGTCGATCTTTAGTGCCTGGGGTGAGGACTTGTAGGTGTGGAAGTAGAGCATGTCGCCCAGACTTCCATCAGTAATGGCAGGGCAAAACACGGGGATGTTGTTCTTATACGCCCAGTAGTAAACGGATCGCTCGTCGTTGATCTCCTTGCCCAGACGGTGAATGACTTTTGACGGTGTCCAGTTGAGCTCCTCCTCAGTACCCTTGCTGGCCTCCTGCTCCTCGAGCATCTTGTCTAGGATGGGAACAACCCAATCTTCGAAAGCACAGTAGTTTGCGTTGGGTACAACAAGGTTTCCGATGCGGTTGAGTCCTTTGCGGCGAAGTTCAGCTCCAGGGGTACTGAACGACCCAATGTAGGTGTCACCAAGGCACTTGATGAAATCCTCCTCAATACCACCCCCAGTAGTCACGATACAGGAGACGTGGTTATGCTCCACAAGCCAACGGAGAACGCCTCGAAGGCCTGAAGAGATGAGATTTGAAGTATAACCCAGGAAGATGGTGGTCTTATCTCCCGTCTCGGGGTCTTTCCATGCACGCTGTAGGTTGTCAGTCATCTCAGAGTACTCAAGTTGAGTTTCTCTGTGAACCGTGGCGTACCATGTCATTGATGATCTTCACGGCCTCGCACATAGCAGAGGCTTGGAACCCCATATGCCGCATGCCCTCTAGAAGATTATCCGCAGTGATAGGCCCCTTGAGCTTGTTGAAATCCAACTCTTCGACTTTCTGTGCATCCTTGGGCATTTCCTCAGATTTCACCAAGACGGCATCAGTGGCCGCTGAGGGCGGAGCGTCTGCATTGGATACCATGGCGTTGAGTAGGTAGCCGTGGCTTTGAGGATGCAAGTCGTAGGCTGTGAGTTGGGAAGTGAGAAGTGTTGATTAGACTTGTACCTAGGTAAATAGAGGTAACTTGGGCCTCCGCCGGCTGTTTAGTTCCAACTGAAACTTTGTTTTCTTTCTTTGGTTGTTTAGCCAGACATCAGCCATATTTCTCATGATTTCTTCAGGTTCCCCTCCACATTGAAAAAAATTGGCGGGGTCTTTCGGAGCTTCAAGAATGGGCGTGCGTCTATAGACTCTCGATCCATTCTGAGACTAGCGCGAGAGTCGCGGCAATTCTGGTACTCGCCCCCTGGAAAGCCGACCCCTTCGTCGTCCCTTCCATCCTGGGCATCAACCACTAAGCACTAAGCGCCACGCGACAGTGTGTCCATTTCAATTTGCAGGCGCAATGGGGTCGGGTCACTCAAGCTTGGGCCCCTTGCTGAGGATGAACGCCTGAGGCTTGCATCGAATCCCTCAAACCTTCGACCTGCATCCATCGCAAAAGGCATTGTCGCTTATTGCAACCGCATCTCAAACACCCGTTACTCGTCGCGCTCATAGCATTCGGATATAATATTGCTAATAAGTCATCCTACTGTCTCGATTTTTCATTTAATACTACCTCGGCGATACGATTCGGATTCTTTTCCCCCTGTTTTCTTGTATCCAATACGCGACGTCAACGCAACGAAAACGACACGACGACGGTTTCTGTAAGAGTTAAATCATTGGGCGCAGAAAAAGTAAATTACGCAACAAAACTATCGACATAGGCGTCACGCGCGGCATAGTTCGGCGTAACTTTGCCTCCCGCATCCAGGTGCATGGGCTGTTCAGTATAAACCTGCCGATTCCTTCGGGTTTTCGGCTATTGAGAAATGTATGCCCTCAACCTTTCCATTCTATTATCTGGTATCTCAAGACATGCGAAAGAAGCGTCTCAAAGACGACCATGCCGTCGGGTGCATAACTCGATTTCCTCATTTACAATCCCCCGGATACTGACTCCCTCCTCCATTATCTAGGGCCTCAAGATACTCACGCTATGAAAGGTCTAGATCGCCGCGTGACCGCTCTCCTGATCGATTTGACAGACCAGCACAGTATGCCGATGGAGACAGGCGACGGCCGTCCGAAGCCCGGCCCGGCAATGGTGGTTTCCCGCCAGGCCGCGACTTTGGTGATCCATTAAGACGTGAACCTCCTAGGGGACCGAAAGCCTTGATAGACGCGCCTAGTGGGCCCCGCGGCGGAGGTTTCGGAGGCGACTTCAGAGGTGGCCGTGGCCGAGGGCGCGGCCGAGGGTGGTCTTCGAGAGACGACAGTCGAGATCGGGGCCGCGACAGGGATATTGATTTTCGTGACCGCTATCATGATGACAGAAGCCGTGAACGCGATCGCGATCGCGACAGAGAATGGCGCGAACCAAGAGATTTCAGAGCTCGTCGCTCACCTATTGGCCGCGCGAGGTCACCCACACGAGACTTCAGAGATCGAGACCGCGATGGGCCACTGGGAGTAGATGCAGACAGATCCCGACGTGGCTCTCGGGACGGAGGGCCGCCTTCTGCAGGATCATCGTCATCCGATCCACAGTTTGGCATGGCACCCTACCCTCGCGGTGGAGGATTCCATCGAGGACGCGGCCGAGGACGGGGTGACTGGTCTGAAAGAGGTCGTGGCAGAGGACACTACATGGATGACAGAAATGATCGATATCCACGCAGTAGGTCTCAGGAAGGTCGCTGGGGTAGAGATCGTGATGATAGGGAGCGGATGGATCGAATGGATCGTTATGCTGACCCAGATACCCGACGCGAAATTCGAGACGAGCGCGATCCCCGCGACCGCGAACTATTCCGGAACAAATTGGAAGCCCGCGCCAACGCTGGCCACGACTCTGGACTCTCCAGCAAGGAGGTTTCACCGCCTCCTCTTGCGCCATCTGCACCTGCTTTCGGGCCTGTTTCCAACAGAGGTTTAAGTGTAGCAGAAGGTTATGTTTCTGCTAGCGCCGCAGCCAAAATCCCCCCAACGGCTCCCAGGGCGTTCAATGACCGACCTCCTTCCGCTGGCCATGATCCCGCAATGTCTTCCGCTGGTCTCGGCAAGGCCATGATTCACGACGGTCCCTCAATTCCAGTCGGTCCTCGAGCTCAGCAGCCTCCACCTCCACGACCTTCGAGCAAGCAATGGATCAACCCGAATCTGAAGAAGGCGCCCGATTCGCCAAAGCTGATGAGATCGCCCAGCTTTGTGCAACAACGGCCGGCTTTACGACGCGATAGTTCCCAGTACGATCCTTACCATGAAGATGACAGACGGCCACGCAGTAGCGACGCGAAATCAGATTCTATCTATGACAACCGAGCCCGATCAAATTATAGTGCAGAGCCAGGAGAAATTACCGTTAAATCTGAGCGGGAGTCTCAATCCGCAAGAGCTTCAATGGATAGGGATGCGCGGCCTATCAATGCTTCGAGGCGAGACTCTTATCGATCTGGCCCATCCCCTACCATGGAGAACATGCCTAGGTTTATCCAACCGCCCGAAGAGCGTATCAGAGAGATGAGAGAACCGCCGAAGGATATGCCCAGACGAAAACGCGGCCGAGCACATCTTAAGGCTGTTAGATTTGAGGTGGCACCAAAGCCAGCACCTGTGGAGCAGAACTCGGAATCTGACGACGACGACGATATGGCTGATTATTTCGACATGGAGATCGGGAAAACGGAAGCTGAGCTAGGCAAGTTGGAAGCACCGAAGCTACCAACACAAGTGATGGCCCGTTTTGCAGCGCTGTCTCATGGATCAATGGTAAAGGTCGTTGGCGAGGGTGAAGGGCTGCTCAAGATGGTCGAAGAATTACCAGGCGCAGCAAACAAGGTCGCTCTCGAAAAGACCAAGGAACCTTTGCCGATCGAAGAGGAGGCAGGGCAAGACGTGGAAATGGCGGATGCTCCCGATGACGAGATTAATGTCGAGTCCGAACCAGCGAAGCAAGCTCAGCAGGAAGCTCAGACCGAGACCGACGCTGAACCCGAAGCTGAGTTCAAGTATTTAAATCGCGTTGAGGAATTGGAAGAGCCTGTTATTGAACTCGCGCGAAAAGACTCACTAGAAAGTACTCGTGAGACTGAGGAACAGCTCACGGAGCTATCCATTGAGAAACCTATCGAACTTAACGAAATGCCTGGCGAGACACCCGTGGAGAGCCTTTATGAAAAGCCTGACGAGAACCAGCCTGAGAGTATCAGTGAGAAGCCTATCGAAAGTGCCGCCGAACAAGACGACGAGACCACCATCGAAAAGTATAAGGAGGACACAGTGCCACAGGTTCAAGAAGAGGATAACCAAGCGATTGTCGCACGCGATGAAGCGCCTCCTGCTGAACAAAATGTCGAGGAGATGGATGTTGATCAGCCTCCTGTGCTGAGCGATGCAGCTATTCCTCAACCCCCAATGCTCCCCACTGATGAGACAGCCAAAGATCCTGCTCCCATACCGATCGAAAATGCTTCCGAGGACCCCATAGTTGAACAAACAAAGTCCGAAGAGAGACCTCTAGAGACGACCAACGAGCCGCATGTAGAGAAATTCGGTGAGGGTAAACCAGGTAAAAAACCAACAATGACCGTTATGGAGGAACCCGCACAGATGCAGATCGATAAGCCAGCCGAAACCACCAAAGAAACTGCTCCAGGAAACCACGACGAGGCCAATGCTGAGAAGTCCACTGAAGCTCTTGCAGGGGTTCGAACGGAGCCAATTGTTGAGAACCCTGAGCCTGCGACACATGAGCAGGCTGCAATCGAAGCCACCCCTGCGGCTAACGTCGCTCCTCATACTGTTTTACAGACGACGGAGACAGCATCCAAACCGCCTAGTACGCCGTCGCAGGTCGACGACGACGAGACCGAGTCTGAAGATGATTCTTTTATGAACCTTGACACCGTCCGGCAATATATGACTACACCGCCAATCGACAGTCTCCCTGACTACAGCTGTCAACCTTGGGATAAGGATAGAGATTTTATGCGTACTCTGGATTCGGATTCAGTTATGGATGATTTTGTTATCGAGCATTTGGACAAGATGCATATTGAAAAGTCGACCGAACAAAATCACGACAAAAAGATTTACGCCAGCAATTACTTGCACTACTTGGAATTCACCATGTCAAACGATCCAGCCGCTGTCAAAAGTCGTGGGAAGTTCTCGGTCTCGACGGGCATCGAGTTTACAGGGACAGTGACTCCTGAGCCAAAACATGAAGGGAGCGGTCGCGGGCGCCGCTTCGCAACTGAGCGCGATCTGGAGCGGGTTCTGCAAGCATCTATGCGTGAGGACGAAGAAAGGAAAGAACGTGAACTCAGAATGCAGCAAGAAAAGTACCGCACCGATAAGGAAGCCGTTATCCCGGATATGATATGGACGCAGGAAGAGAGAGACGACGCCAAATATATTGACAAATCTGGATACACACCTGTCGATCGTTTGGTATCGACATGGCGTGTTTTGCCTCCTGTTAACAACTTCACAGAGGAAGAAGCCAATATGTTTGAGAAGAGATATCTGGAGGCGCCCAAGCAGTGGGGTCGTGTTGCAGAGGCAATCCCCCACCGCGACTTTGGTGCTTGTATTCAGTATTACTACATGAACAAGAAGGATCTAAACCTAAAGGAGAAACTTAAGAAGCAGCCTAAGAGGCGTCGAAAGGGCAAGGCAAAGCAGCGATCGAGTGCATTGGTATCAGAATTGGGTAACGGAGACGGGGAAATGGAAGAAAACCACGAGACCGGAGAGAATGGTGAGAGAAGGCGACCACGACGAGCAGCTGCGCCCACATGGAACTTTGAAACTCCTGCGATGGATACAGAGAACTCAACACCCAATGCCACGCCTAGTAGACGGGGAGGATCCGCAAAGATTGACCACCCTGAGAAGGTGGATGGAAGGAAGAGGCGAAGGGGCCCCAAGGAGAAAGAGCCCAAGGTCCCCAAGGCGAATCAGGCGTTGGCCGCGGCACCAGGGCCAGTCAAAGGAAGATCGAGATCAAATTCGAGGGCACTCAATACTGAGGGGTCTTCTACTCCTCTTCCATCAGAGACCCATCGGATTCCCACCCAGTTCGAGCAGCACCCTGCTGGAATGCAACCTCCCTTTTCTGTACAACAGCAGCCTATCCCAAGCATGGAACGTCCTCAGTCAGTTGCTCCCTCATCCATCTCCGAGGTTATGGCAGCGCCCTCACTCCGACCCGACCCGCCACCTCAGCCTCCTGCAATGGCTACATTCAACTTAGCCCATCAGACACCAGAGCGCAAAGCACCGACCCAAGCATCCAGCTATTGGAGCGTGTCTGAATCTAATGACTTCCCTCACCTCTTGCGTTCGTTTGGCTCCGACTGGACAGGAATTGCTGCTCACATGGGCTCTAAAACTGCTGTCATGGTAAGTCGATATTGCATGAGGATGATGAAAGATTACTGACATGTATAACAGGTGAAGAACTATTTCGTTCGTCAAAAAGACCAAGGTAAGGCCGAGTGGGAGATACTCGTCTCAGAAGCTGAGAGGAAGAAGGCTGCCGGTGAGAGGCTACCCGACCCTCCACAGCCATCAACAGGAGGACGAGGAAGGAGATATGATAATTCGACCACCACCTCTCGACCTCTAGCCGTCGCGCCAGGCATTGATATGCATGGGGAAGCGTCGCAGCCCAAGATGGAACCTACTGTTCAGCCTCCTCGCGGGCAACCGTTCTCCAATTATGGTGTTCCCATCGCTCAAGCACCTGTTCAACAGCCTCCTTTGGTGCAGCCTCAGCAGCAACCGATGGTTATAGGACAGCACCCTGCGGCTCCAGCAGTCACGCAGGCAATGTCACCAAGCCAAAGGCCTCTGAGAGCCCCTATTCGGCAGTTCGGATTCCCAGAGGGCGAACGCGAGCCTAGTGCGCGTGTACCGCTTCCCCAGAAGGCTTCTGCTCGGCATCCTGGCACAGAGACACGAGAACAACGACCTCTGGCTGCCGCGCAACCTCTACAGTCTTCTCCTCGCGAGGCCATGATGGAACACAATGCTCAGATTGAGCGTCAAAAGATGGACACGCAGATGCGAGAACAAGAGCAACGCGAGCTTGCTCGGCAGGCAGAGAGACAGCCACTGCGCGTCAAGCAAGAGCCTGAGATGACGCCCCAGCCGCACCATTACGAGCAGTATGGTCATCGTCAACAAGGCAGCCTGGGTGGACAGAGGCCGCCGCAGGACACTGGCCGTCCTCCATCATATGGCCCCCCTATGCAGCAACAAGCTCCTGCACAACCTGTACGAAACCTGATGAGTGAGCAGCCTCAGGTTCGTTCGCCTCAAATGGGCACACCTACAAGTCGTCCTGTATCGTCACTTCAGCAGAGACAGTCATCGGGATCAGCGCACGAACAATACGGCTCAGCAACCCCTCAAGCTGGCACTCCAGTTCAAACCCCCACAGCAGCGCCACCACGTCCAGCTGAGCCTCGTAAGGGAGGTCTCAACATCATGTCGCTGCTCAACGACGATCCTCTTCCGCAGCCCAAGCGTGTCAACGATGTGACAAACACTCCATCACGGCCGTCGCCTACCCCTCCACCGCAGGCCATGGGTCGCCCAGTTGCAGGACCGGCACCGCCCTCTCAGATACGGCGCGGCGATCCAGAACCATACTCGCCCTATGGCAGAGGCACACCAGGCATGCCGTCTCTTAAGCCTACATATGCGGATTCTCCTCAACCACAGCACATGGGTAGCTCGAGAGCATCAATAGGGGTTTCACTGGATGCTACATCAGAGAGAGATTATTACCGGCAGAACCCTTACCAACCCACTAATCACAGCCGGACAAACTCGCCGCAAGGCGGGCATCGCTATCCTCCACCTGGACCTCCACAATATCAGAACCAGGGGTACCCGTCTTCATATGCTGCTACAGGCCAACCGGCTCACGCCGGATCACCTGGAGGGCAATACGGGATGCATCCGTCTTCCTCCCGCTCACGAGAAGTTCCTCAGGGTGGTCGTGAAACGTCGTGGCCGCCACCAGCACCACAACAGCCTCCTTCAAGCATGCAACAGCCAACTGGTTGGCCATCACAGCCACCCCCCAACGCATCACAACCGCCGCCACAACAGCAGCAGCAGCAGCAACAACAACCCTGGCCCACCCAGCATCCTGGGTCGAAGCCACAAACTCCGGCGCCATCGTGGCCCCCTTCGCAACCACCTCCACAACAGCAATCTCATCATATGCCAATGAGAGATGATGGTCGAAATCCTTATTACGCAGGTGGGCCCGGAATGCCGCAACAGCAGCATCAAATGCAGGCTCGCTACCCACCACCAACGTCTCGTGGCCCAGAACCAGGACCGCCGCTCGCACAAGCATACCCTCGTTATACATCAACTCCTGGCCCTGGCCCGGCGCGAGACATGAGAGAGATGCCAGGTCGCAGCTATACGCCTATTGGTTATGATGGCCGCGGACCACCTCCACCAGGAGCTCCTGTTTATCCCAGTCATGACCCCAGAGACCCTAGAGACCCTCGGGACCCTAGGGATCCCCGCGACCCCAGGGATCCTCGAGACATGATGAGAGGAGGACTGAGACCACACGAGTACGAGAGGCATCCGGATCATTACAGAAGATGAGCTGGTCTTGCGTTCATGGCTATCTTGTAGGGATTGTATAAATAATGAGCTTCTACTTTTGTTTGGCGTTGTAAGTCTGGGGTTTGGCATTATCGACTGGATTGATGGTGGAGCATGAGCGGTTCGACTTTTATGTACAGTACACACTTTGACTGGTTTTCTTTGAATTGTACAAAACAGAGAAGAGCAAGCACATTTGTATGCAGTCACGGTTTATTCAATTTATGTAACAAGCTTGAGTTCCCAGCACTTGATTCTCTTGGATGTGCTACGTTATGTTTCGTTTCATCCCATGGGTGAACCCCCACTAAATTCGGGCGATAGCTCGCCATAAGCAAAGGACCCCGCCAAAGCTCACTAAAGTTAACGCGCCAACGCGTTAGATCCAACGACACCTCACCTCACCCTTTCATACCCCAAAAAGCATCAAAACAATTCCATCATGGCTTCACATTCCAGATCCGCATCAGCAATGGGTGGCCATGAAAAAACCTACTTTGAACAGCAGCGCGAGGCTCTCCTTGGTGAGATCGCAATGGTAAGGTTCGTCTTGCGAAACACCAAAACAAACACTGACATTCCATCACGTAGAGCTTCGAGCACGTCTTGGCCAACATCAACAAGCTAAACCGATCTCTTGAAGCAGTGACTGCGGTATGAATAGATCCCTTTTCGCGCCGCTTTTTTCCAGAGATCAGGCTAACGGAGGTCATAGGTCGGCAACGAGTTCTCTTCTGTCGAGGCGTTGTGGTCGCAGTTCGAAAACGTCATGGGCAAAGACAGCAATGGCGAGGGCGAGGCGGAACAGGCCGACCAAACGGAGCAGCATGACGAAAATGAAAGAGAAGAGGATATGACTATGAAGCAAGAGAGTCCATGATGGAGAAGTTGGGAGGTTGATGGTTTTGATACCCCGTGGATAATGAATGAATGAACAACATTGATGCAAAGTACGAAGATGGACAGTTAATAAAACAGTTTGATGGATCATTTCACCTCGAGGAATATCAGTATATTCTCGTCACTTGCCTATAAGCACTAATAAAGAGCAATCTGTCTCATTCATCTGGGACTCTATCTGTGGTTCTGCTCTAGCTCTTTACAATCTATCTTGGTATCAAAACAAGCTCTCTCGGGAGTGTTTCATAAGATGTTTACCGGAACCAGCTCAGCAAACCTCTCACCGGCTTTCCAAGCTCTGGGGCTAAAACTCAACCAACAGACAGTCCAAAAAGTACAAATTAAACAATCGTAAAATGCACTCTCTCCAATCCCAAAATGGGCTAGAACCTATGAGATTCTGGGATGTGTACAGTGCCTTTATCTTCGGGGCTGGTATAGGGCAATGGGTCGTAGAGTAAAGCAAATAGGGGTATATGACATTGACACCTTGGCTGGTAAATGAGGTATCGTGGCCATTTTCATGATGAAATTCGTAGGTTGTTCATAGCCAGAGCAAATATGCGTAGGTAGAGCAATGGCAAGCAAAGCAAAAGCCAATTGTGAAAGCAAACCGAAGGTAAAGCAAGTCGTCGAGGATAAAGCAAGGTTTCGTAAGTGGTTGATCATTCGTACTCGTTTATGGGCGCTGATAGTCGCTGCACCAAATCGTGTCATGGTAAGATATCATGTCTCATGATGTCTAGGTCAAGGCAGATTCATCCTAAGGAAATTCAAGAAATTTCCTGAATGTAGTAGGTGTGATATAAGGTGTGATGTAAGATTGTCTCCAATCTTCTCAACCAAAATGAGATATCCAAATCGCTAATATCCATTTCTTCTGTAGAGCTTCAATGAGCCCAAGTGTTAGATTTTCTTTTTCGCGTATATTTTCTTTCTTTTTCGTCACCCCCTCTTCTTCTTGATCCTTTCGTTGGCGGATTAGAAGAATTCTGCGGTTGGGTCATCCCAACTGTAGACTTCAGTCCGGTCATCTCGGACCAGTTCGCTGTAGTCAATACCGGCCTTCTCAGCCATTTCTGACTCTGGGCTTTCTGCATCGGGTGCTTCCTCAATGGGGTTGAGATGTCGATAATCAATGTTATTTTGTCTTTCCGTCAAGCGGACGAGATCGACTGCGTCTGGCAAGTTGCTAGCACGTCGATGACCAAAAGATTCGGTAAAACGATGGATGTCTTCTACGAGGCCGTCATGCTGCTTTTGAAGAAGCTGAACACATTTGTGAGCTTCATGAGCCTCCCTGTTGACTTGCTCCGCCTCTTTTCTTGTGGCGACGAGCTTCTTTTCCACAAATCGGTAGATTTTTCGACGCTTGTAAGCGGCGGCAGCATCTTCTTGCTCCTTCTTTTCTTCGAAGAGCTGAAATACTCGTGCCGCTCGATCCCATTCGTTCAGAATCACTTCATTCCGACTTATAATTGAAGGTATCCTGGCGTGGTTGGAATCTTTGGAAATGATGTCGGACATAATCGACTTGCGCAGCTTTTTGTAACGCTCGGCAACCTGGTCGGGCTCACAGTCGTCGATGAGCGGCGCCTGTGGGTGTCTGAGAGCGGTTCGAACTTCTTCCTAGAGGCAAATGTCAGTATCAGGGGTTGGCAATAGGTTGAAGTCATACTCACTGCCTCTGGTGTTGTGCTAAGGTCTGAAACTGAGTCATTACTTCCAGTGGCGGAAGGAGGCTGTTGGTAAAAGAACTCAGCGTCTTCATCACGAACAACCTGGTTCTTGGATGCCAATTCAGCTATTCGTCTGGTCCATGGCATAACTCCACTGAAGCCTGAGCGTCCTATGCTGGTCAGTATTATTTCTGTAGTTGTGGGAGAGGGTGTGTCTTCTTACCATAGAGTCGGTCCGGGGTCTTTATGCGGCAGTTCTGTAAAGACTTGAAGAACTCTGCCTGATCTCGGTGCTCGATCTCTTTCATCGCAGAACAAGTAGGTGGGTTGCCCTCGGAACCTTCTGGGACCGATTGTGCATGCCATTCAACGCTCGGTACCATGGCAAATGTGGCAACGTTATGTTGATTTTTACACAGAGCGCTTTGCTGGTCATCAGTTTCAATGAGAATATTGGCCGTGATTCTCCTGATAGGTATGGGGTGGACAAGCTCAAGGATCCCTTCGGTCAGAACAATGGTTGCGTTATCTTGAACAGGAACGTCGACATCTTGACTACGCTGTTCCGTATCCTGAGAGCCTTCTTCTTGGAAGCCGACATGCGAGATTGGAGACTCTGCTTTCTTCAAGAGTCCCTCGGGCTTGTCGATAATTTCACGAACCGATCGCTCTTCAACTGGTTCTTGAACCCCGGTCGGATTGCATATTTCGACAATGGTAGCATGCTGGCTGAAATCATAGGTGTTGGTAACAAGCTCAATATGACGTCGAAAGGCCTGTAGTTCCTGGTTAGATGTCCTGTTTCGAAGGTCTACTCACTGGCAATAACTCACGTTTGCCATGACTTCGCTGGCGGGAAATGGTCCTACTTCTATATTCTGGGAATAGCAAGAAGAATCGCCTAAAGAATCATTAGAAAAGTTAAGAGTATGTGCCCATGGACGCTTACCATCTGAAGTTTTAGGCTGTGCTTCGCGGTCGTTCTGAGCAATGAGTTCTTGAACTCGCTCATCATCGGCTTTCCATGATTAGCACATACAACAATTGATCCAGATTCCGTCAGGGGAACTTACTCTGCATGGATATATCGCCGTTGTATTGCCGGAGAAAAGGTGGCAGGATGGCTGGCATAGGCGGGAGGTTCTCCACCGATATGTCATGCTCTGGATTATCTGATGATTCACTAGAAGATCGTTGCGCAACATGGACCGCTTCGACATGTCGGTCGTTACGTACTGACGTCGTGAAGTCGGTAAGAGGGCCAGAGAAACTACGAATGAGGTCACCCATCTCGTTGTTGCAAGGTGGAAGGTCCCATTTCAGGGGTTCGCATGTGTCATTGGTTCTAGAATATCTTATTACCTCTGCCAATGTCTTTAAGAAATACCTAAAATACCACTTACTTGTTGCACTTAGTGGCTGGTCTCTCGTTCTTTTGATAAGTACTGCGAGAAGATCGCACGTGTGTTCCAGTAGAGTGCAAAAGGTCCACGAGTCTGCCGAAAGAGAAAGACTGCTGAGCCTTGTGGCGCAGTATTCTCAACGGATTGTTGGTCTTGGGTTTCTCCTCGGCCTTGGTGGTAGTTTCAGGCTTCTTTTCTGTGCCCAGTACTTTCATGAACATGGATTTCAAACCCAGTGTGCTCGAGGAGGTCTTGATCTTTGATTTAGAAGCCTTGGCTTCATTCTCTGCACCATCAATGTTGACCAACGTCTCTTTAGGTGGGAGCGCACCGCTACACTCAAATCGTATGTGAGGTCCCTTGCCGAGAGTAATGATTCGTCCACCGACGGCTCGAGTGATCTCAGGATCTGGGACAGGAGAATCCTGGCTGCTTGCAGTAGCTCCTCGGCTCGAATTCGAGTTACGCACTTCGACTGTTGTTGCCCCTGGTGCGGGCGTTGTAGTTGTGGTAACAGCGGTTTGGAGTCTCCCTCCCTCTTCATCCTCTTCGGGGACATCCTCCAGAGCCAAGTGTTGAATAAGCACGGTGCATGTGGTCATGAAAGATGCAGCATCGTCATCTTCTTCTTCAGTGCGACAGTCAGCCGACGGTAGAGGTATGTGGCTAGCGGCCTTTGCTGATGAGTTGCACCTGTCATCAGTTTGAGCCAAGAAACTGAACACTGGTGGTTCGGTATCGTCAACTTCCTCATTGATGGCTTCAAGAACATGAGGCACATAGGTAGTTGTTGGTGCTGATTTCGCACGCTTATGCAGCTTTTTCCCGGATTTCGTGTCGAACACATTTGCCCAAGCAGATTTTGTTTGATTCTTCTTAGCCGGGGAGTTACTCGAATGAGTCGGTAATCCAGCTTTTAGAAGAACAGGAGTCAGTTGGAGGAACAGATGAACAATAGCGCTAGGCTTACCATTTAGCTCTGATGCAGAGTTCTTTTTCGCGTGCCCCAAGAACATGCCTTAGGGAACTGTTAGTATAACTGCTTCGCTCCTGTGCAGTATTTTCTGCATGATCCTGCTTGGCGAGGAGTTGATGGACTTACCACGCAGCTCCCCTTTCGTCTTCTTGAGGAGATTCGAAAACTTGGCTTCGCTTTTCGCATCTATCAGATCGTTAGCATGATATTCTCCCCTCACCACAGAGACCATTATCATCAAACTAACTGTGTGATGTGCGAACATAGATGTCGTCGTCGTTGCGATGGTTTGCTAGGAAGCTAGCAATCCATCTGCTGCTTCCAAGCGTAGCCGGGTATGATACAGAACCCTGCATCTTCACCCACTTCGTGTCTGCAAAATCGTTTAGATGCGATGATTATCGGAGGAAGGTATGAAGATGATGAACCCTTGATCTCGTGGGATTATAACAGAGTAAAGTGTTGTGGGAGGGTTAGGGTGAGGGTGTGAAAAAAAGTTTGAGGATGAAGGTGGGAGGAAGAAAAGGAGAGACGAAGATAACAACAAGATCGAAGTCATGATAAACCAGAGCTGCATGAAGTGAATACGCCCAAGAGCTTCTGTTCAGTGTTCAGTGTTCAGAGTTCGGAGCAGTGGCGGCCAGCTGTGGCATTTCTCGGACACTGGCACTGCCATAACAGCATGGGAATAGGGTCACGAATGGCAGTATTCAGTCCATGGCACTGGCCAGAGCTGGCCGGATGATGCCAAATATTTCTCACCATACTTTGATCCGTATTTGCACAATCAAGAGAGTGCACATATTATAATACCAGTGATGTACATAACTAAGCCGAACATCTGCTCGCAACCATAGACTCCTTTTCCCTTGCCATTCTCTAAACAGGCACTAACCATGATATACAGTGCTTTCAACTGGCAGTAGACCGCACCTAAATATTATCTGAGCAATTTTTTGTCTCGCACTGGCTCGACTAAAATTTACTTCTTTCCCTTCGCTTTGGTCCCCGTAGCCTTGGCCTTAGCTCGCCCTCGCTTCGGCTTGTCCTCGTCCTCATCATCGTCGTCGTCGTCGGCGGCAGCAGCAGCAGCAGCCTTACTAGTCTTCTTGGTGGCCTTCTTGGCCTTCGGTTTCTTGATATATTTGTCCTTCTTGAAATCGATCACGTCGTCGTCCTCCTCGACTTCAGGTGCTTCCACCACCTCGGTATCATCGTCTTCAACGGCCTCCTCAAGATCAGGGACCTCCTTGGGCTGAGCCTTGGGAGCGACTACGTTGCTGGCCTTCATGAAAGGAACTGGATGGCTCATTGCGTTGTACCTGAACAGTTAGCTTGATGTAAAGACATATTTGGGTGATGTACTTACGTTCGTGTAAAGGCAGCCTTAGTCTTTGTCTCGATCTTGACCAAACTCTCATCCATCGGTCCAACGCCAAGCTCTTGGATGGCGTCGAAATCCTCACGAGTCATAAAGTAGCTATCCATGAGATCAATGACATCTCCTACTGCATCATTACCCTCATTTTGCAAGCGATTGACAAGCTGTGACCACAGGACAGGCATGTACTGCTGGCGGATCTCATTATGATCACCAGAAGATTTCAGGCGCATGTGAGAATGAACCTCGCGAATGGATCTACCAAGTCTGCCAAACTTGCTGTTGTTGCCGAGCCATGATGTGAAGTTGGAGCCCATGAGTTGGCCAGCAATGAAGCTGGCGGGGCGAACCGTACTGAACACGGCGTGTGTGGGCATTAGACTCCATTGTTGTTGAGGTCCGTGAATCATGCGGTCAACTAGATCTCCGTCGCTGATACTTTCTGCTGCACTGTCAAACAGCTCCAAGGCCTTAAGATTGTGCTCGCGTTGAGTATATCCCTTTCCATTGAGAGCCATGGGCTTTGTTCGAAGGTAGTTTTCTTGAATCATGAGGTAGCTGAATTCGTGGTCGTTAAAGTAAAGCTCAATCTTTTCGTTTAGTGTTGTCTTGCTCGCAGGTGTGAAAAGTCCGCCTGCCAGCATCTTTTGGCAAATATCCCATGGTTTGAGGATGACATGCTTTTCCCAGGCTTTGGACATTGTTTTAGACTGGTCGTAGTCCATACTCGTCTGGTCCAGTTTCGCCGTAGAGATCATGTTGATGATTTGACGGATGTCCTTGTTACTTCCCTCAATAAGAGCGTCCACTACGGCAGGCGGGAGCTTGAGGCCTTCTCTGTGACAAATGGTCATAATGCGGGATCGCACTTGGTCGACAGTTGGGCGGTTGAATCGTATATCAAACGCCGCGTGGTCGAAAGGCTTCATCTTGGGCAGCTTTCGCTCGTTGCAGATGAGGATCAGGGGGATCTCTGTCTTTTTGCAATACTTTGCCAAAGCGCCAACACCACCTCGATCACCTGCAGACATACCGTCGACTTCATCCATAATAAGGACAATCTTTTTCTTCGTCACGTCGACAGTCTTTCCATCACCGGCGAAGTATCCGAGGAGCGATGTGTTGTTCATGACATCGCTCACTCCATTCTCAACAAGCTTCTTGCTTCGGCTATCACTGGCGTTACTCTCCAACACATCGTATCCCTCTAAAGTCGCAGCTAGATGGGCAGCCGTCGTCTTTCCGATTCCAGGAGGGCCAGAAATGATAATGGCGCGCTCACCACCCATTCCATCAGCGCCTCGTCGCTGGAAGTTGTACTTTTTCGATTTTGGCCAGTTTCTGAGCCAAGCCTGAATCTTCTCGACTTGTGCCTTATTGCCGCAAATATGGCTGAGCTGTGTCGGTGCGTACTTGGATGTTAGTAACTGCACTGGAGGGGCTGCTGCGGCTTTTGCGGGAGGTCCCCCTGCGGCTGCTGCCTTTTTGGCGGCCTTTGCAGCCTCGGCTTTACGAGCCTTCTCTTCAGCCTCCATCTCTGCAACCTGCTTCTTCACCTTGTCTTCGTCGGCCTTTTTCTTCTCTTGGGCCTTCTGAGCCCCTTTGCCGCCGCCCCCAAATGCAGGGAGCTTGCGAATCAAGTCGAAAAGTCCGTTCTCATCAATTGTCTTGATGCCATGAGACTTGATTTTTGCTAGCTTGCTAGGGCCAGCGTCCTCTCCGAGAACTACAAAGCTTGTTTTGCTGCTCGGCTGGCCAACCACTTTGCCGCCATATCTTTTGACAAGAGCCTGTCCATCGTCACGGCTGATACTCTGCAAGACACCTGTGAAAACAAAGCTCAAACCAGTCAAGCATTCATCTGCACCTTCGGGAAGCTCGGCTGAGCTTGTAGATGGCTGAGCAGATGCATTACCACCTCCTAGGGCTTTCTTTCGCCAGTCGAACTTGTTGTCCGGGTCTTTTGGCGGAGGTGTGGGTGCTCGAACAGTAGCAACGCTGTCCAAGATGTCTTTGATATCCTCGTCTTCCGGTTCATCGTTCTTCTTTGCTCGCGGAGCTCGCGGTTTAGCTGGCGCCTTGGGTTTGGCGGTGGCTGCCTTCTTGCGTGGTGCCTCTTCCTCGGATTCTTCCGAATCTTCGGCAGGAGATTTCCTTTTCTTGCTTGCAGCTACAGGCTTGACAGTCTCTTCCTCCTGTTCCTTCTTGACGGCTGATGGGCGACCTCTAGTGGCCAATCGCTTAGGTTTAGGAAGATCCTCTTCATCAGACTCGTCATCTTCATAGTCGTCATTCTTGCGCTTTGATCGGCCCTTAGCATCGGCAGCGAATATGTCTGCATCGTCCTCATCTCCACCATCCATATATGCATCAGAGTCCTGGTCAACTGCGCTATGTGAGTAAGAGACTGTGGCTTTTCGTGTAGCAGGGGCTTTGCCGCTTTTGGCTGGTGTTGTGGCCTTTGGAACTGTTGCTTTCCCTCGGGGGCTCGATCGGATTGGAACATCCGCTTTGGCTGCTGGCTTTTTAGGTGTTGCTGTAGTCGCAGGTTTACTAGTCGTGTTCGATGCGAAGTAATCGTCTGCTGAGATAGCTACGCCCTTGGGTTCGTCGTCTCTAAAAGAAAGTCAGATAAAATTCAACTTATACAGATCAACGTGACCACGGACTTGACTTTTCGTTTGGCGGCCGGTTTGGCTGTAGGTTTCTGCACCCTGTCAAGGTCAACTTGTATTCAACAACAAAGAACCAGAACAACATACTCTACCAATTCATCCTCTTCGTCCTCGCTGTCTTGAATAACCTTTCTCCCTTCTTGACTTCTGTCAGTACAATTATCAATTGTGCATCTGTATTGGTAGACGTACTTGTTGCACGCTTGGTCTTGGCCAGCTCCTCAGCTTTTCTAGGGGCAGGCTTCGGGGCACTACCACCCTTAGGCCCAAAGAAGGACCGGATATCAGGAGGCATTGTTGGTGATGTTTATTGTTTTGACTTTGTATTCGATAAAGAAAAGCGCATCGACCTTTTTTATGCCATTAGCTGGTGTTGCCTAGGCGGGAAATGGTTGTGTGAATCCCAGGCAATCGAGGAGCAGCCTAGAACTTCAATTATGGTGACGTGCAGGCTAGCTCCTAACAAACGCGAAGCTGACGCGAAGTCCGTGACTTCCAGCTAAAGTGGCTCGGGTGTAATGTGCCTCATATTTCAGGCCAATACATCAGGCCACAAGGAACCTAGGTACGACATGGGGAAGATTTTCTGGAGTTCTATAGTTCGAGGCAGCTTCAAGTCAACCCCGATCGCCGCCATGAAGCCCGCCAACACATCGGTATTGCTCAATGCGTTCCAGGGTTTGAGGCTATGCGCCTCATCACCTTTGCGCCAACTCCGAAGCCCCGCCCAGCAATCCTTCAAGACGCTTGATGCAACTAGACGACTTCAAAATGTCCGAGCCTTTTCGACAACCTCCTCGATGATGGGCAGCTGGCTTGAGCCAAACCTGAACCGAAAGAAGAAAATGGCGAAGGGACGTCCCCGTGTGGCTACCGGCGGTTCGACAAAGGGCACAACAGTAATTTGGGGCGACTATGGTCTACGAATGACAGACCACCACCGACGAATCAGTGCAAAGCAGCTGAAGATGGCCGAGGACACTATTAAAGTACGAATGAGAGGGCAGAAGTACCGACTGTACAAGAGAAAAAACTGCAACGTTGGTGTTTATATCAGCGGTAATGATGTAAGGATGGCTCTTCCGGATTGAGATGGAATATTGGCTCATGGCTTCACAGATGCGTATGGGTAAGGGTAAGGGTTCCTTCGATCATTGGGCAACCCGAATGGCTGTCAACCAAGTCCTGTTCGAAATCCGAGGAAATGTCCATCAGCAAGTCGTGAGGGATGCCTTCCGCTTGGCTGGCAACAAGCTGCCTGGTAAAAGAATAATCATAACCCTGTTCGCTGAGATAAACTAATGAACGACAGGTCAATGGGAATTCGTAATGAAGGGAGATGCCCCGGTTGTTGGCATTACTAAGTTGGATGGTGTGACTCTTGAAGAGCTGAAGAAGCCACGAAGGCACATTGCTCCTGTAGAGATGCTGAATGCTTCTTCTACCACAACCGAGACTTTAGTCGGAAGCACTTCAGAGTCTTCCCGCAACCCTTAGAAGCTCAGAACGATGATGACTTGTACCATGTAAATTATAAGGGCGTAGGCTACATCTATGCCTTGTATGAATACCAAATTCAGGATCTACGACTTCATTATAACAAAACGATAATAATATCGCACAAGCTGACGATACGTCCTCGGAGTTCAATGCTCTCAGCTGCTACAGACTTTTAATGGTTAATAGATCTCTTATTCAGTATTCTTAAATTCACCTCAAATCACCGACTGTACTTAGTTTCTAACCTGTTACAATATCGCTTGAGGATAGCGCCGTTGCCTGCCCAAACAGTCTCCGGCGGATGATTGCGCACGGGCCACGTAGATTCTAAACATCATCCACTTTACGCGACAACGCGTCTTCCCGATGCTCCCAAAAAGTTGGCTCTGTACAATCCTCATCAATTGACCAAATAACTTCCACGATGGCGCTCATTGTCGACAAGCACCGACCTCGGTCACTCGAAGCCCTCACATACCATGATGAGCTGTCAGACCGACTTCGCTCTCTTGTAAGCATTTTCAATCTGCACTCAAGATTGAGCTTCCTCTAACAACGTCCCTTGACAGGCCCAGAGTGGTGATTTCCCACATCTACTAGTATACGGACCTTCAGGTGCCGGAAAGAAGACCCGAATCGTAGCCACGCTGAAGGAGCTTTACGGACCTGGTGTTGAGAAGATCAAGATCGATGCCCGAGTTTTTCAGACGAGTAGCAACCGAAAGCTCGAGTTCAACATCGTCGCCTCCGTCTACCATCTCGAAATCACACCGTCCGACGTTGGCAACTATGACAGAGTCGTTGTTCAGGATCTTCTCAAAGAAGTGGCACAAACACAGCAGGTGGATCAGTCAGCCAAGCAGAAGTTCAAGGTTGTGGTGATCAACGAAGCAGATCATCTCACAAGAGACGCACAAGCAGCCCTACGACGAACGATGGAGAAATACTCGCCCAACCTGCGACTGATTCTCTTGGCGAACTCGACTGCCAATATCATTGCGCCGATTCGCTCAAGAACTCTGTTGGTCAGAGTAGCGGCCCCAACACACCAGGAGATCTGTGATGTCCTAGCTGTATCGGCAAAGAAGGAGGGCTGGCCACTGGTTCAGGGTCTGCACCAGCGAATAGCGGAGGAGAGTGGCCGAAACCTACGAAGAGCGCTGCTCATGTACGAAGCTGTTCATGCACAGAAGTATGTTTACCCTTGAGAGAGTTCATGGTCAGAACACATGGAGAACTAACCGCAATAATAGTGAGAAAGTCACTGACAGCACACCCATCCCACCAGCAGATTGGGAAGCCCTCATCGGCCAGATTGCAAAAGAAATTTTGGAAGAGCACACACCAGCCAGGATTCTGCAGGTGCGGTCAAAGCTTTACGATCTTTTAACACACTGCATTCCACCCACTACCATCCTCAAGACCCTGGCATTCAAGCTGATTGCACTTATCGACGATGGACTGAAGGGCGAGGTGATTCAGTGGGCAGCCTTTTACGAACACCGCATCAAGACGGGAACCAAGGTCATCTTTCACCTGGAGGCTTTCGTGGCCAAGTTCATGAGGATTGTGGAGATGTACTTGATGGAGATGGATATGTAATAACATCGGAGTGTATGTTTGGCGTTTGGGAAGGTTAATGTAGCACACCTTAGACATTACGGGAATTTCCCTGTTGTACTCAATTCTGGCCTTGCGGTATAGGGCTTCAGTCGACTGCTTACTGGTGTTCATGGCGTAGCTAGTGAACGTGAAAAGTAAGAACGTTGCTTGTTACCACTATAAAAATTATTAAATTGATGCCAGGGACTGTTCTTTGGGAGTTGTTGTAGAACACTGGAAGGCTGATCACGACGCGGGGAATGGGGTAGGCATGGGGTAACGGAACCTTGCGTGCCTGGTCATGCTGTGCCTGGCTAAATATCGTGGGAAAATGGGGGGAGTGTCATTGGTCTAGTAGTAGGTCGAATAGTCCATAACACTGTGAGATATTGCAGTTAATTCACAGGCCAAGTATATTGATCACACTTTATTTTTCAACGTAGCAGGTTACAGCAGTACACTTCTCAATGAAATCATTCTTCAATATGTTTACAGAAGATACGTAAATGCAGTCGAGTTTAGGGTATTTGTCGGAGTAAGAATAAACCCCCTCACTCACGTCATGTGTGTTAGCCGCGGGAACTTAACAAGAATCGGCCAGATGGGAAAAGCTCTTGGAAAGAACAGATGATACACAGTTTGTTAAGTGGCAGATAGGCGTATTCGGCGCAAAGTTCTGGCGTGTTTTCTTTTCCCTCGAGGAGACAAAACTAACCTCCGTAATGAGAGAGCTAGGTTATCAGACTTACAACACTACTACGTATACGGGCAAATACGACACAACATTCACGCACGGACAAGTTTCATCGTTGAATAGCATCACCGTCTGAACAATATCTCGGTCGAGTCCCGAAGATACGGCCAAGCGGCGACATACCGAATTACAAGTGGCTGGAGGCGAGTAAAGCCACAAATAGTATAGCGTTCAGTGGCTTCGGCTAGAAGAATTGACTTGGAGCCGGCCGTTGGGGGCCTAGATCAGCAGGGATTGACTCTGGAGACGCAAGTTGGGGACTGGGGATGGTCGTCATGATGGACGATCTTGGGTGAGGCTAGCGGTGAACTGGAGTCTGGCCCGTCTGGGGAATCATTTTAGCCTCTACTGCTGGGGTTTAGCATCACGGCCGTCCGTACGTACTTAACAATTGTGATGATGTTAAGTTACAGACAGTATATGGAAGATGCTGTGATGGATTGTCGAATGAGGTCAGCATCATGGCTTCAGTGTTGGGATCAAATGGACACTGATAGCGCATGTATCGACTACTTCATTTGTAGCAACAACGCTCAACAAACAACACAACAACAACAGTGTTGCTCTCCAACAAAGTTCATGTAAAGGGGCGAAGTCGGAGGTTGGGATGGACCAATAACGGCATCCAAGACTCGACCCTGAATGCGGGGGCCAAGGTGTACGGTGTGAGGAGGGGCAACATGCAGCAGCTACAGTAGAATGCAGCATGGCAACCCAGCATCCATCCGCTCGGTTGATGGCCCAGGAAGTGGGAGTCCAAGAAGGCCCAAGAATAAGACAAAAGTCAAAAAGTCATTATGATCCAAACAAAAGTCTTCTTGTTTCTATTTACTGCGGTTGGTATCATCAGTCAAACACTGGGAGCTTCCCCAGGGACAACACCATCAACTGAATGCCAAAGCAACATCGGCTACGTGAAAAGACAGGGCCATTGCTGTCCTGCATTGGCGAGACGCAGCGCCCTAGATGGCTCCACTAGATTGCCGGGTGGACCTCTCTCATTACTGCCATCAATCACATAACATGTTTATCAATATCGGTCCCGTGTTCGGCCCCATAGCGGCTCCGTCATTTCGGACGCATCCTCTCTTTAAGCCGGCTAGGTATAATTCCCGAATACTCGCCGGTCTTGTCTCGGTGGTAAGGGGCATCGACCAAAGATCACAATGGACTGTTCCTACAGCAGACATCACATCAGGAATGGACCTTCCTCTGCATTGAGAGCAGAGGTTGTCGTGCAAAAAACATCCAAGCTTCCTTTGGCCGTCGCGGATGATTCGGCATGCTATTTACCTAGACAGGGACTCAATCCGTCAACATGGATATTCATTTGTATCAACAAAGACTTGTAAGTGTCTTACGTAGCCACATACCGCTGACTAGACTTCTTCCGCCCAGAAGAGAGTCCAGCTGCGATGCGGACGCGAGGTTATTACAGGCAGCTACTATTTGTATAATCTGTAATTGAATTCATTCTACATATGTTTGGGAACATGTAGTTCCGTGTAATGAGCAAACACTATGGCTAAAATAGCCATAGTACTCGTATAAGAGTTTTTGGGGTCGTAGATTCAACAGGAGTAAAAAAAGGTTGGAGAAACTATCAACTCATTACTATCTCGGGCGTAGGGCTTTGGGTGTGCACCTACTAATGCTGCCTGGTGATGGATGGCAGAAACAAAGTACCATGAGATACTATCTGTAAAGGCTAATTGAATAGTAGCATCCTCAATCACAATTCCAAATGATTTTATGGTAACTGTATTGGCGACGTCAACTCTTCTCCTGTGGTCCAGGGTATTTATTGCTAACGGACAGGTGCCGTCTTAGCATGTTGGCCACTGCGAGTGCCGAGCACCGAATGTGAAGGTCTCGTTGACGATCGAAAACTCTCTCTAGATGTAGGCACGTTGTGTAAGCTGGAGCTGGAGCTGGATTTACCACTGGTTGGTTGTTCGGGACGTGGCTCGGGGGAAAGGATCACGGTAAAAAACCCCCCGGTTCGCCGGCCGCAGCTCGGGTTTCTTGGTGCAAGTACTAGTGACAAGTTACAACGGCTGGGTCTTCCAATGGCGATGGACCCATTTGCCATAAAGAAAGCTTCCCCCACAGGTTGAACCTCAATGAACATCTTACTCCATCTCAACTATTTCATCTGCCCCTCCCCTTGCTCCCTTTTCAAATATAAAACATTGCTATTGTTCTTCGCCTCAATTACCAGCGCTTTCAACACCAAGCGTTACCCCAATTGCGCGACCTTGAAGCCCACCTACAACGGTGACGCAAGAAGCTCCAAGTACTTGTGGTATAAGCAGCTCCACGGCTACGCTACCCCACGTCGGAGTCGCATTGTAGACGCAATCACCCATTTCCAACGAAAAATACCATAAAATCTTTTTGAAATAACCCAACAACAAAAACAATGGCAGCTGTCGAGCAGCCCAGAGTACTTCAAGAGTTCAGAACCATGACGCCCGACTCTCTACCCAAGAGCGCTATCCCCGCCGCCGTTGCTTCTCCAATCCCCGCTCCCGCTCCCGCTCCTGCTCCTGCAGCTACCGAGACTGTCTCAATGAAAGCTGAGGAGCCTCAAGCTTCTACCCAGGCAACAAAAGCTCCTGTGGTTGCCGAAGCCCATCTCGTTGATACCTACCGTAAGTTCGAACGAGTGCAACAAGTACCTGTTGAACGGAACAATGGCTAACACTTCTCCCAGACCCCCCTCAGCGCATGTTTGCAAGTATGTCATCGACCCCTTGATTCTCTGTTGAGACCTGTCTTCTTTCTGCTAGACCTTGTTGTGTGGTTCTTTATTTATTTCGTCTCCATCACGCTCCGTTGACATGGTTTATGCTAACCTTGCACCCGGCAGAACACCCCCACCGGCCCCACCTTGCCAGTAAGTGACCCCGGCTTCCGAACCGGAGCCTCAACAGGCGCTGACCCACTCTGATAGACCTCGAGGAGTACAAACGACTTTACAAGGAATCCATCACCCAACCCGAGAAGTTTTGGGCCGAACGAGCACGCGAGCTTATCTCCTGGGATCGCGACTTTCAGACTACCCGAAGTGGTTCCCTACTGAATGCCGATGTCTCATACTTTAACGAGGGCCGTTTGAATGCCTCATACAACTGTGTCGATCGCCACGCTTTCAAGGACCCCGATCGTGTTGCCATCATCTACGAGGCCGATGAACCTAGCGAAGGTCGTAATGTTACATACGGTGAGCTCCTCAGGGAGGTCTCCCGGACAGCGTGGGTTCTCAAGCAGATGGGCGTCCGCAAGGGTGACACCGTGGCCATATACCTGCCCATGATTCCTGAGGCCATCATTGCTCTTATGGCTTGTGTCCGAATAGGAGCTGTACACTCCGTTATTTTTGCCGGATTTTCTTCAGACTCTCTTCGCGACCGTGTTCTCGATGCCGGCAGCAAGGTTGTCATCACAACTGACGAAGGCAAGCGGGGTGGCAAGTTGATTGGCACCAAAAAGATCGTCGACGATGCCCTCAAGCAGTGCCCCGGCGTGGAGAACGTCCTTGTTTACAAGCGTACTGGTTCTGAAATCCCATGGACCAGTGGCCGTGACTTTTGGTGGCACGAAGAGGTTGAGAAGTGGCCCAACTACTTCCCTCCTGAGCCTGTCGCTTCTGAGGACCCTCTATTCCTCCTTTATACCTCTGGCTCCACTGGCAAGCCGAAGGGCGTGCTTCATACAACGGCAGGATACCTTCTTGGCGCTGCCATGACGGGAAAGTACGTGTTTGATATTCACGAAGGTGACAGATACTTCTGCGGTGGTGATGTCGGCTGGATTACCGGCCACACCTATGTTGTTTACGCACCTCTTATGCTTGGTGTGGCGACTGTTGTCTTTGAAGGCACACCCGCCTATCCAAACTTCTCAAGATATTGGGACATCATTGAGAGACACAACGTCACCCAGTTCTATGTTGCCCCTACTGCGCTGCGACTGCTAAAGCGTGCCGGTGATGAGCATGTCCGAGGCAAGTTCGCTCATCTTCGAGTCCTTGGCTCCGTCGGTGAGCCCATTGCTTCTGAGATCTGGAAGTGGTATTTTGAAGTTATTGGCAAGGAGGAGTGCCACATCGTCGACGTAAGTTTTACGAAAAAGGCCCGTGATTCATAGATACTGACATCAAACGCAGACCTACTGGCAGACCGAGTCTGGCTCTCATGCTCTGGCTCCCTTGGCTGGAATTACTCCTACTAAGCCGGGGAGTTGTTCACTGCCCTTCTTTGGCATTGAGCCCGCTCTCATTGATCCTGTCAGCGGCCAAGAGATCCATGGCAACGATGTTGAGGGCGTCCTGGTTTTCAAGCAATCTTGGCCTAGTATGGCTCGCACTGTTTGGGGGGCCCACAAGCGGTACCGAGAGACGTACCTTGATGTCTACAAGGGCTACTACTTCACCGGTGATGGTGCTGCCCGAGACCATGAGGGTTTCTACTGGATCCGGGGTCGCGTTGACGATGTGGTCAATGTTAGTGGTCACCGGCTGTCAACTGCTGAAATTGAGGCTGCCCTGCTTGAGCACCCATCGGTTGCTGATGCAGCTGTCGTTGGTATTTCCGATGAGCTTACTGGCCAGGCTGTCAATGCCTTTGTTGATCTCAAGAAGGGCGTTGAGTCTACTGATGCTCTGCGCAAGGAGCTTGTGGTTCAAGTTCGCAAGAGTATCGGTCCTTTCGCTGCACCCAAGGCTGTATACGTCGTTCCAGATATGCCCAAAACACGAAGTGGCAAGATCATGCGACGAGTGTTGAGAAAAATTGTTGCTGGCGAAGAAGATCAGCTTGGAGATATCACTACTGTAAGGTCCCCCCCCCTGGTTTTATCATTCTTGTAGAGCGTGTGGCTAACATAAGACGTAGCTGTCTGATCCTTCTGTTGTAGAGAAGATTATCAAGGAGGTCCAGGCCGCAAAGCGCAAGTGACGACAATGAGCAATAAGAAACAAGAGAAACATGGTGCATCTTACTAAGTGGAGTTATATATCGTGGATACGAGGGAAACGGGAAAGGGACGAGTTGGCCAACATAAGATTTGGCATTGAATTCCCGTGTGGTGTTTTGGGGTTCGTGCTGATTTAGCCATGATCTGGATATGGATTTTGCTGGCTTGATAACTATTTTTATGAGATTGGTTTATGGGCATTGCGGTCTGATCTGGAACACATATTCTTTTAGCGAGACGAGAATGATAGTCTAGTAATGAAGTATTTGACGAACGACTCGATTGATGACGTGAGGGTACAGATGAGGGTGATAGCCGCTAAAGAGCAAGGAAAAGATGGTTGCTCAGGGAAGTATAATTCGTATTTTTAGCTTAGTCGAACGACTGAACAAAAAGAGAGCCCCATTATTTCTATAGTATGCCCATTATTATTGGAGAGTCCGTAAATAGTAGACAGTTGAGTGCAAGTGGGATAAGGAGTGGGATATAGAGAGACAGAACGATTCCTACAATATTTACGATTAAACTTTTAATAGTGATTGGGTTGTTAAACGGAATACGGGAGGTCTAGAACATGGAAGCATTTCGGGGTTAGATTGATTGGTTCCACTGTTGGTTAGCTAGATGAAGAAGTCGTCATCGTCATCATTCTTTAAGCGTTTATTGTTAGTGGAAAGGCTGGGTGGGTGTGATGTAGAGTTGTTTACTGTCAGCTTAAGCTTATCGAGGGCTGGCTATGTAGGTATATAGACTGAAGAATGAATGAGTTCTACTGTTGATGACTATAAAGCATGACATCTTAGCCATCTACATTTCAATATTGTGCTGCCGATATCTGTAGCATGGTGCGTGCACAGAGTGTCTGTCGTTTGTGTCTGATGAATATCAAGTCGTCAACGCCAAGGGAAATTTCCGATCTAAGTGATTAGAAGCGGAGTATGGGGGCTATGAATGGTTGGATGGAAATATCCAACGGTGAGACATTAAGAACTCGAGTCGGGCGGATATGCCGATGAGGCTTTGGGGGTGGCTTTTTTGGAGGCCGCTCACTGAGTTGAAAGTGAAGTATCCATATGTCAAAAGGAATACCCCGTGGTATAAATTGTATTCATCGAAGGCCGGCATGTTCTTATATGCCGATACCCGTATCCTCAGATTTAACGATGGATTGCCATTAATACCAAGACTCTCTGTAACAATGTTGGTAACAGGGGGGCTATGCATTTACAGAGCCTCGGAACATGACTGAACCGCGCGGCCTCTGGCTCTTGATTCGCTGGCCAAGAGGCTTGGTTGTCCCTCCAGCATCCACACCCCGGCCCTTGGAACCCTTGGCACGCGTCTCACGGGCCCGTTGCACTACCTTACGGTAGAGGATCCCTCCGCCACACTCTGTTTTTGCCTTTTCGCTATGCCCATCTCCCTAATTGAATTGAGTTGCGCTGTTGCGGGTGTTTTACACTAACTACCTGCCTTTGTGTCCGATGCTGATCAATCTACGTTAACCATTTTCCCCTGTACAATCTTCCTTTCCCTTTATTTCTCTTCTTGTTGTGTATCTATCTTTTCTATCCGTATTTCTGCTTGGCAAATAACATATCCTGGGCTCTTTCTCCGCAACCCTTCTTTGACCTGTCCCGCCATCCTCGTAACTTCGACTCTCAATATCGGTTCCTCCGTCTTGCGATATTTCCGTCTCACTTCGATTACTTGTCGCCTTGCAACAAACATATACCTAAACCCCGGTTTAACCATCCTCCTTTGACAGTTACTGTATGGCCTTGCGGTGATACGTTTCTAACTCGGCGCGTCGCCCTTTCTCTCTCAGGACCCTTTGAGGCCTGAACAACACCATGGTATCACTCAGGTCTATTGCGACCGCTGTTGCGGGTGTTGCTTTGTTCTTCGAGTCATCACTTGGTGAGTCCGACATGACCGTCGCTTTGTAACCTCTGTCCAGCATTCTGATATCCTTCGGCTCGATAGCAAGCTCAGTCAAGCGCAACGCCGTTAACTACATCTCCTTTATCAACGAGCCTGTCATCAACACACCGTCTCACCGTATCCGCGCCGATTCACACTTCGATCTTCTCTTTTCACTACACGGCGGTCAGCAAAAGATTCGCCTCAAGCTGGAACCCAACCATGATATTTTACACGAGAACTTCGCTATCACTTACCTCGGCGCTGATGGTACCGTGCGGTCCGTCGAGGCAATAGATCGGGAGGAGGAAAAGGTCTTCAAGGGCGCCGTCTTTGTTCAGCGAATCGGAAGGGAAGGATGGACAAACGCTGGTTCAGCAAGAATAACAATCCACCGTGACGGCAAAGAACCCGTTTTCGAGGGCACTCTTAAGATCGACGGCAACCATCACCATATTCACACCGGTACCAACTACCAACAAGTGCGACATGAAGACGACCCTTTCTTGTCAGCCAAAGAGCAAAACGACGACACCATGGTTGTCTGGAGAGACTCTGATGTAATGTCCTTCAACCCCAACGAACTGAAGAAGCGTGATACATCAGCCGCGCTCTGCAACTCCGACACTCTGGGTTTCAATAGCAAGTTTCACGAACTCCAGGATTTCGACACCTTTGGCGCGGCAAACGCCAAATCCCTTTTTGGTCGACAATCTATCGATACAGGAGGTACGGGAAACGACGGCACCAGTGTCAATCTGGAGGCTACAATTGGTTCTGTCGCCGGCTGTCCTACTAGCCGAAGAGTTGCTCTCCTGGGAATCGCAACAGATTGTGGATACACCGCGAACTTCAACTCGACTGAAGCTATGAAAAAGAGTATCATCCGAATGGTCAATGATGCATCCGAGGTTTATGAGAAGACTTTCAACATCACTCTGGGTATTCAGAACCTCACTATCAGCGACGGATCGTGTCCGGGTAGTCCAGCAGAGTCAGCTGCATGGAATCAAAAATGCTCCAAGGAAGTTAACCTGTCCGATCGGCTGAATTTGTTTTCCCGCTGGCGTGGTCAGTTTAAAGATACTAACGCCTATTGGACTCTTCTCAGTACGTGTAACACCGACTCTGCTGTTGGACTTGCATGGCTAGGGCAGCTCTGCCGCCCTGGTGCCGCCGCCAATTCAAACTCTGGAGGCCGAAACGAGACGGTCGCTGGAGCCAATGTTGTGGTCAGAACCTCGTCAGAGTGGCAGGTTTTCGCCCACGAAACTGGGCACACATTTGGTGCTGTCCATGACTGTACATCGAGTTGCCCATCCTCGCAGAATGAGCAGGCATGCTGCCCCTTCAGTAAGGGCTCGTGCGACGCTGGAGGCGATTTCATCATGAACCCATCGTCAAAGAATGGCATCAGCGAATTCTCACCATGCAGTATTGGAAACATCTGCTCAGGATTCAAGCGCAATATCAACATGCAGTGTCTCACTGAGAACAGGAATGTCAAGACCATCTCAGGCCAGCAATGCGGTAACGGGATTGTCGAAGAAGGCGAGGATTGTGACTGTGGTGGAGCAAAAAACTGCGGCAACAATCCTTGCTGTGACGCAAAGACATGCAAGTTCAAGGGCAAAGCTCAGTGCGACAACTCTAACGAAGAATGTTGTACGGAAGAATGCAAATTTGCCTCTTCAGGGACTGTTTGCCGGTCCAGCACCGGCCCCTGTGACCCCGAGGAGAAGTGCTCAGGAAACAGTGCGGCATGCCCCAAGGACGCGCACAGCGATGACGGTTCAGGCTGCGGTAACGGGCTCAAGTGTGCGTCTGGCCAATGTACATCACGAGATGAGCAGTGCCGAGCGAACTTCCAGAACTCAACGTCTTCGAGCGTCAAGGCTTGCACCAACAGTTGTCTCTTGTCTTGTCAGACCTCAGATAATGGCTTCTGTCTACAGAGAAACCAAAACTTCCTCGATGGCACAGAATGCGGCGGAGGAGGTAAATGTGAGAACGGTAACTGCGAAGGCGCCTCAACATGGAAGGAGATTGTAAACTGGTTCGAGAACAACAAGAAAATCGCTCTTCCCGTGGGAATTGTTCTCGCCGCACTCCTCGCCTTGGTATTGTGCTGCTGCTGCGTGAGCTGCATTCGACGACGAATAGCCCGTCGAAGAGCTGCCAAACGTCCAGCCATGAGAGCCTGGACAGGGTATCCTCCTCCTCCCCCTCCCCCTCATCACCACCAAGGTCCTGGCCCCGATCAGGGTGGTTACGGTTATCCGCCAGCCCAGCATAATAACGGGTGGCAGCCACAGCAGCAACAAAGATCGCGTTCTATGAGATATGCTTAGACTTTTCGTACAGAGGGAACATCTTGCATCCCCGATACAGCATCTGCCGGCGTTTTATCTAGGCATTGATACTTCCACTTGTTTTTGAATTGCTTTTCTTCTTTTGTTTACGGTGGGAGCAAGGTCACTACACATCAGTCGATTTGGTATCGTTTCCAGCATGTGGAGTAGCGAACTTGGATTTACAAGACAGCAAGCTTGGATAAGTGCACATTGGGCATGTGGTTGGTGGACAAATATACACACATACAGATATACATACACATCTTTATACATGCGTGTCTATGTTGGAAATAAGCAGATGGATTTAACGACAATTAGAAGATAGGCACAAAGCCAGTATTTGTTTGATATGATCATCATTCGAGGAGTTTTCGTGAGCCAGTGAAAGATGTCTGATAGTACAATGAAAAAAGCACATCGTCCAACTTTCTGCATGCAGTGAGCCGGTATAAAAAGAGATTGTAAAAATTCGTTGAGAAATCATAGAGAACATTAAGAATGGCCGCCTTGTCAATAGTAATGGCTATTCACTATCGGTTGCCCCGGTCACTGACTCGGCGACTCTTATTACCTCGCGCCGAGGACACAGAGGAAGAGGAGTCATCGTGTTTATCATCAAAGCCGCAAAGTTGACGCATGAAGCGCAGGCGCTGGCCAGCGATGCTCTGTACATAAAATTTCAGTGTAAATCACTATAACATTGTATCAAGGAACACTCACGTCGCCGTTGGCTTGTGCATGGGCCATAAGAGCTTCTGGATTATCGAGGACATGCATCGCCTCTCCTCTCCGCTCTCTCTCCATGTGCGATTCAGCATAATGACTGCGTATATCAGCTTAAGCGCCAAAAAATGGCGAGAAAAAGAACAAAAGACATACTGGCCTCCGAGGCGCATGGGCTCAGCATCGCTTGTGTCGCTGTCCTCGCTGTAGGGGTTCTTTCCTCGGGCTTGCTTATCGCGCATCTCACTGGTCCATTCCGGGGCGTGGTTGCGATGGTCATGTTGGGGTTTTGGTGTTGAGGAAGCCATGGCTGTGGTATCGTGGATGAGATTTGATGGAGGAAGATGAAGCTCTTTCTATAGAGTACAATGTGGAATATGGTTTATTCTTGCATTTCTCTTTTGGGGTTAATTCAGAGGTGACTTATAAATGTTGGAGCAATTGGCCCGGTCTTCATATACAACAATGCCAAAAAAAGAAAACAAAAAAAGAGTGACTGCAGTTTCCGAGTCATTCGCATGAATACATAGGCCGTTACTGCTCAAACTGATATCAGCGGCAAGAGAGAGAAGGTAGGATCGGCCATTAATAAACAGCCCCTCCAAAGCGGGGCGTTTGGTCAACTACCATAAACTTGGAAAGTGAAAACGGTTAGTGGATGGAATGGGCAAGAGAGGAGATGATGAGAAACGAGGACGAGGAAAGAAGCTAATGCAGGGAACATGCAAATGCACGTGGCTCTGAAGGGAAATAGAAAAGCCGGGCAAGTGTTTTTTGTTTGTTTGTTTTCGTTTTATTGGGACTAGAACAACAATGCAAAACAAGACAAGATAAGCCGAGACATACAAGACAAGAACATGGCTTCGAGTGACTTGGTGATGTCGTGAGTATCTATCTAGGACTGCGATAAGATGCGAGTGACATGGACTGTTTAACAAGAGAGATCAGCGATAGATTGGAGGGATATCCCAACATCAGCTTATGACAGCACAACAAAGACAACTCCAAGCTACTGTGAGGAAAGAATGACGTGCTCATACATGATAATGCATTATATACACGTCGAGTCCTTGACTCGACTACAGCTGAGGCTGAGACATGCGAGGCGAGGCAAAACAGTGCGTGGTGTCTTGATTGCCAAGCTCCGCGCTCCAATCAATATCTTCTGTCAGAAATGACTGCTCAAGAAGGTGAGAGAGAAGATCTACAACTACCTGATCCAGACGCTTGCATGCGTTCGTTCTGTTTCTGTTATGCTGAGCCTCAACAGTCTGCAGCTGAACAACACGCACCCAATAAGCCTGGCTTGGGTGGCTTTATTTAACGACGACACCCAGGATAGACGCTTACAACAACTCAATTAGCCTGGCGCTATGTCCCACGTCTACTTGTATCCAACCAACGGTTATTATCCTTCCCATCTTTCGTACATTGGCAGTTCTATGTCTCAGGGAAAGGTCCGAGAACATCAGCAATTGATTTTTACATGGTCTAGTCACTCTATTTACCATTGCAACCCCCCTCCAAGAATGCTGTGCATCGTGATTGTTGGTGTATTGATTTCGTCGGCTTAACTGCAAACACCCCCAACTCCTTGTTATCTCAAAGCGAGCCCCTATGTTTTCTGCGCCGTTTCATCAATCCGGAATGGTATATAATCGTACAATACAGCAATATAACCCCCGCAAAAACAAATACCATGATGGGAACTTGGCAAACGCAACCCGGGCACCCATATATAACATAGAGGATCATGCCCCTAGTACTTCACTTGATCCTCCATATGTTGCTGCTTCACCCAGCAACTCACCCATGATCCAAACCCCAGATCCAACCCCGAAAAAGACAAAGAAAAGGAGGAAAGCAATCGAGAACCTTGTCGCTTGTACTCTCATGACCTCTATCCGTGCCCTTTCATCAACAAAGAGTTCGTGTTGTATATGTGCCATCAAAGAGCTTGCTGTTGACCCCATAGCCAGCCGGTCGTCGTTCGTCGTCGTGATATACAAGAAAGAGCTGTCGTAAGCGCCGCAGTTTCATACAAGTTGGTTGCATGGATCGTGTCCAAGCGAGAATAGACATTAAGAGCCTCCATGCACGCCAGTTTCGCAGCGCTGTCCATTGCCTGTATTTCCAAGTCGATCTTGGGCGCGCTGAAGCCCATGATTGCACAAGCAGGCCACCATGCTGTGTACCTAATGGTACAAGTCCTATATTATAGCAAAGTTCAAAGGTAAGTCCCTCGAAAGAGCTTTACCCTCGTCACCTGCGGAAGTTAATTATAGCAAGCTTCTCGAACGTTAGCAAAAGTGCCACTCAGCATTCTAGAATCAATGCTACTCACCCTGCTGTTGGAGCCATACGCTAACTTCTGGCCATCGGCATCCCAGCATAAGCAGTGCTCATCTTCCTCGTCAGAATCGTTATTGGCCTTGGGGCTGAGCCATCCCGGATGTACTGGCCTACTCCAGCTTGCTCGAGGCACCGCGTGACTTCCAACCTTCCATATCAAAACTTGTGTCGACGTCGCGCCGGCGATGAAAACGCCGTCTGGTGTGAAAGCCAGTCTCATTATTGGCGAATCCATGGTCAAAAAACACTTCGGCTTGCTCTCAGGCATTCGAGCGTTCCAGATAAGTATCGCACAGTCTTCACCTCCCGTCGCAATGAGCCGCTCCTCTTCAGCCCCTTGTTGGTTTTCGGGAAGGGGTTGCCATTGCATTGTAGTAATGGCGCCTTGGTGTGCGGAAATAGACCTCCTCTCTCCACCCTCATCCCAAAGCTAAAGCGGTCAGTATTTTAGTTCAACATGAAACGCAGTGGTTGATCTTACATCAAGCGTGCCCTTGTCACTGGAAGTGGCTGCTAGCCTTGATCGTCCATCATAAAGCACCTGTGTGAAGCTGTCGTCCCCCTTTGTTTCGAACTTTCTGGCCTGAAATATGGTGGAATCTGTACACTGAAGGCAAATCATTAGATCACCACCACATAGCAAAAATTCGGCATCTCCGGTCCAGACAGCATCAAGAGGTGTAGCCTCAATGTCGTGGCCCGAGAGGATATATGAAAGGGAGTTGCCAGCGGGCGGGTAGTGCACGGTAACAAGAGCACCATCCTTGTCCGGTGATATAGCGAGGAGTGCGGTGTTGCTGTGGTTCCATGAAAGTTTAATAATGGGTGATTCTGATACTTCCATCGACTGCAAATGTGCGCCCTCGGCTGACCACACATTTATCGAAGCCTGGTTATTGCAATCTGCCGCTACTGCAATAGCAGCGCCATCTGCGGTCCACGACAGGGCTGTTACTGTCGTATCGCGGGGCACGTCACGGTCGAGCAAAGAGTGGCCCTGGGGTGACACGTGATCCTGGCCCGGTTCGACGGGGCCCGCACGCGCAACGGTCCAAACACGCGCTAGCGCATCTGTGCCAGCAGCCGCCAGGATGGACGGATCTCTTGGGTTCCACTCGCACTGCAAAAGGATGGGAGCGTTGTCCGGGCCGGAAAGTGAGGTTGGTGACGGAGTAGCTGCGTTCCGGCCGTCGCCTTGAATCTGATTGTGTCCGTCATCTGCCAAGCGGATAAAGGTCGTCCCTGGAGCCAGCTCCTCGACCTTGTCGACCTGTGTACCCTGTTCTGGACCATCAGTCCGCACCATTGGCTCTGGCGCCTGCTCGCCCTCAAGAGGCGAAGGATATGCATGGTTGTCGGGCTGGTTATCAATTTCCATAGGTGTTGTAACCGGAGCCGATGCTGTTGTGGACGTTGTTCCTGCTGCTGCTGCTATTGATGTTACTGATGTTGCCGTTGGCACTGCTGCTGGTACCGATGCTGCCCCCGGTGCATCGTCGCCATTTTCCAAACCATTGCTTAACCGTTGTCGCTTTGCCGGTGATCCATTGGAGAATGGCTGGGGTGCTCGTTTCCTCGATATCTCCTCTTCAATAATGTCCTCGCCTTCAGCGTCCTCCTCCTCTTCTTCTTCAATTCTTCCCTGTGGGTGCGCGTCCAGCGGTCCAAAGATGCCGGCCTGCAGCACCTCGGCTGCTTCCGCTGTAGCATCCTGAGGCAGCTGCGCAAGTTAATACCGTCAGCCTCTGACCGTTTTGGAAGTTTGACTTTGTCACAAAAGTACAATCCACCACGAGTGAAGGCAAGGTGCAGCGCCGAAGCTCTCGTCAAAAGCGACAATGCCTGGGATTGACTTACCATTTTACGTGCATGCTCACGCTCAAGCGCGTGGTAAAGAAGGCCACGATTAATGACTGAAACCAATGCATGGCTCTTGACGTGACGCGCAAAGACAAAATCCCTATGAGGCTGTTTGACGTCCCATTCCTTTTGGAATTTTGCGGCAGTCTCTCGATAATCTGCAGGTAAAACGAGGTTAGATTTGTTGTGGCGCTACGAGCGCGCAGGGTGTGCTACATACTGCCTTCGAGGAGAAATCTGTAGGCAAGCAGAAAGACATGGTCAGTACAAAATCCTGGGCGAGACAAGCCAAACAAGAGTGAGGTCGAGAGGATGATGGGCGCAGCGATTGCAAGTCAGGGACGTGGAGCAGCGACGAACCTCCAAACAAGAAAGTTGACTCTATCCGAGTCGAGGAATTCCTTAGCGACCATGGTTCAGAAGGCGCCAGAAAAGGCGCAGAGTCGCTGAAAGGTCGCAGTCGACGGTATGAAGCGGAATTCTTTTAGCAGAAGGAAACGGGATCCCGTGAAGCCAGCCTGGATTCGAGGCAACAGCAGATTATTTGACGTTGTTTATGGAGATTGACCAAGGAAAGGTAAGTGAAGACGCAAAAGAAAGATGAAATTCAAGGTTCCAGTTGGGGCGGTGGTGAGTGGGTACGTACCTCCCTACTGTTACCACCTGCCGCCCCTGTAGCCCACTCCCGTCCCAGCCTACAACGACAACCAAGATGCCCTACGTAAGGCAGTGCGCCCAGTCGGTACGTACTCCAAGGTACGGAGTACAGGCACCAGGTTAGGCACCTTTTAGCTCTCCCCGTTTCTGCTAGCTCGAATTAGTTGGGGGTGCTGCACTGTAACTTGCTTGAGCTGCAAGGATGAATTGGATGGAAGACTAAAGAGTAGGGTACCTTGTCGAGGTACCCTTAAAACGCCAAGAATAAAGCGACATTGCTTGCGCTGGAGCTACGGGGCCTTTACGGGGAGCTAGGCACGGGGCTGACTGGGGGGGTTGCTGGTACCTTGAGACTCGTTCAATCGATAAATCCAGAGCCTCCAGTCTCCCAGTGCCACAAGCCAAGGAGGCTGATAAGCTGAGCAACGAATGGACTAGGAGTTGTGTGGTATGACTCCATCAGGTAACTCGGCGACGTACGGATATCGAAGAGACCACAACATCGAGCGGGACGGTCTTCCGATGATGCATCTGGTGGAAGCGGAAGGGAGCTAACCAACTGGGTTACGCTAGCGAACGCCAGGTTGAAGAATGGAAAACCAGACAGAACTGGACTCTAGCAAATTGTTCTCTTTCTTTCTCTGCCTCTCTCATGAAGCAGGGCGCTCACATGCTGGCTCTCTACCTGCAGCAACAGAAACAGTAACAGCTGGTGCTAAAGCTGTATCCATGCAGGCGCGGTCTGGATGTACCGATACTTTGGAGATGGTGAAATGACCACCAATCGATTCGTCGGGCAAGGGTCGTGGACCTGCGGATTGTGGACCTCGAATGCTCGGGCAAGCAGGGGTTTACTGTGAGCATTTGAAGGTCCTTGAACCCGTTTGGGCCAGCGGATATTGAAAGGTGAACAGGGTGAGATGCAACCTCCAACATTTGTTGAACTGGCTGAAATAACAGCACGGCACCTAGCACCCAACACCCCCTGGTGTAGTGCCACCTTGGAAACAACGGATAGATTTCCCTGCTGACAGCCTGGCCACTGCTCGGTTCGTCTCCAACAGCGGCGTCGACGAGAACGACAAGGCTTTTGAAGATCATGCCCCTTGTTGGACAATGGCCGTGATTAATGAGAGGAGGGTACCGGTCGAAACGGCGAAAAGGAAGCAAAAAAAGAAGAAGAAGAAGAAGAAGAAGCAATCAACGGTCTGTGGACAATTCCCTTGTTCCTAATCCGTATCAACCACCAGACGAGTCCTTCTCTCGTCACCACAAATTACGCCCCTGTCGCTGCGAGTGTGATGGTGTTCCGTCACTATCCCCCCCAGTTTGTGCATGGGACTTTCTTGAATTCCTGTCCAATCAAATGACGCTGGCCGTCTTAGTCACGGCTAGCCCGCGTCAAATGCCATGCCATGCTGCCCTCCAGGGCTCGGGCTGATGCATTCGCCTTTTCCTCCCAAAAATCTGAGACGGATGCAGATCGGCTACGACAGGGGTTAGGTTCGAGCCAGCCCACGTTGATCAAGTAGAGGTACTTGAGCATGTGCCCCCCGCCCCATCCCTTCACATTCAACCCCTGCCGTGCTCACTTCAATTCGAGGTGGTAATGTCACAATGGGCTTGAGAATCCGAGTCCAATCTAGACCATCATGAATCGGAGGATACACTGTGTCTCGTCTCTTGAAAGGCACGATGGAAACCTGACAGACAACAGCCCTTCCTAGCGTATCCGCTATCATCGCCAACTCGACCCTCCACGGCCAGTCAGTCCGGGGGGAGATATATAGGCGATGAATGGTTTAAGACTGCAAGTCCACAATCGAAAAAAAAAGCTCCACCAAAAACACCGCCCCGGCATGCCTGGCACCGCCTGGCTCCCACAGCTCCGGACGGGCAGATGCCACCAAGGACAAGGATGTCACACCCAATATTATCATCCAGTACAGTCTCAGCGCTCGTCCACCCAAAATCGGTTTCTGCGTGACATGACATGCACAACTCGCTGCCCTCACCGATAGCCGCCAGGCAGAGAAAGATATCAAACGCAGATGGGCTACATGCTACAGTACAACCAAAGGGCTGCCAAGTCGCCAGGATCATTTATCTCCGAAATAGCCTTCAGAAGTTGTGCAACTACTTCAAGCCCCTTGCGCTATCTTGCATGACAGAAAGAAATCCGGTGTCAGTCAAGTTAGAGGAAAACGGCTCGTCCAGTTCATCTCAAAAGGTGCTCACAACCCTCTCTAAACTCTCGTCATTACGTGGCAATACTCTAGCTCGTTCAAAGGGGCCGCCAAGAAGTCCACCATGCAACCAGGGCCAGCGGCTGCCCTTACCTGTTAGCTTGGGCCTTGATTCGATTCACCAGGCCTAGCGGATAGAATTTAGCACCCAACATCATGGTTCCAACGCTTCACGAGAACGACGCGACATGAACGATCTTGAACATTATCATCCCCGATGCGTTGGATTGTGATCTCAACGCGTTGATGCACACCTTGCCTTCGCCCACGCAGCCCACAACAAACCTCCGAGCTTGGCGGGCGGGTACCCGCACCTTTTCTTCCTTCGACAGGGTCTTGTGCTTTGTCATGTTTTTCTTCTCCTTCTCGCTTCACATTGCATCAATGCACGGACTCTGTGATGATTTTGGTTGTGACGGTGATGCTACTGGGAAGCCATTAGCTCAGTTTGAGTTCGCTAACATCATCAACCACGTCTATCTAGATGGGTATGTGTCCACGGTCTCTTTCTCATCTCTCAGTTGCTCTTTGGGAATCCAGTCCTTTGATCATTAGCATCACGGCACCTTATCACGTGATCTTGACTGTCGCAAGCCTCCCGTGGCATTTCCGATGTTCTCCTTGACCTTGCACATCTCCCGTCGGTACTTGGACCCTCCATCGAGCAACATGGTCTGAGCTGTTTCTATCGCAAATTTCTGTGTTTCATGCCACCACAAACCTCTTGACTTTGAATCGTTTGACCTCGATCCACCAGAAGTTGCGAATGGCATCATTCTTGGGTGTCTCAGCGGCTCATACCAACCCTTGGCAACAAGACAAAGGCATGACGGTATTGAACATGTGGTTTGTTTGCGTAGGCCTGCACGACATTCCAGAGTCGGCAACCCCACTGGCTCCACGTTGAAGAGATACAGGGGAACAACTAAATCGACAATCTCAACGCTCTTGACCAATCAGATATCATTTGAGTACTGGCCGGGTTGAGTCAACCGTCATTTCCTCTTTGCCGAGGCCCCCGAACCTGGGCCGAGTCTTGGTGATTTCATCTGCTTATCCAACGTTTCTGAAGCGCAACATCAGCCGTACGCCAGACAGGATGTCGTCTACGGCGGACAATTTTGTTAAGCATGATTTTGAGAGTGCTACAGTACGGTACGAAGCGAAACATGTGAAGTTTTCAGCCAAGGCTCACCACCCCAAACTCTAACCGTGGCTTTATCGCTAGAGTGTGGACACTAGTGCTGTCAATCCTCATAGGCTTCCTTGCCGACTGGCTTGACAGTCTCAAATCAGGACGATCTCAGGTAGGAGAGTCGATATCTACCAGCTTGTTCTGCTCTTTACTGAGGGTAACGACTAGTTGTCAAGGTGACATTCGGTCTAAGAGCTGCATGAAGTAGAACCGGTCAAGAATGTTGAACTGTTGTGTGTGTGAAGTATAGATACAAATAAGCTGTTTCATATCTCAATCTTGAGGCACGAGTGTCTTGGAGGTAGCCGCATCACATTTGTCTCCATAGTGAGGTCTTGGAGCCTGGAGCTGCATCTTGCAGCTCGCAAGACGTGTCAAGTTCTCTTAATTGACACTTTAGGAAGAAGAATAGGAGACAACGGACAGTGACAATACGTAGAATGTCGCTTGAGCACAGGCAAATACCAAGTACGGGGTAACTAGTTGAGGCCTCGTCAAAATTTATTGATCAGGCGCTCAGCGGGCAGGGATCGAATATACGTACCTGACAGATCTCAAATGGAAGCTGTAACTCTTGGCCCGGTTGTGCGCCACAGGAGGCTGGGCTAGAGTGATGAGGCTGACAGGGGGGGCTAGAGGACAACTCAGAATCCAGTATTCAATCTAAGAGCCCAAGGGAATGAAGAGAAGGACAAACTCCAAGAGCTGGCGCCCAAGAAAAAAAGCTCTCGAGTGCGACGACGAATACGGCGAGGGGCACAACATATTACGACTATCGACCTTTACGACGCATCGCGAAGTCATCTTACCAAAAGGTGCAGAGCTCTCAAAAAGCGCAACCTTCACGGTGTAGCAATAAGAGCCCATCTTGAACCCTTGAAACACACACAGATAAACACGTCACGATGCCGCCTCGAATAAATATCCCGCCCGTCACTCGTATCCTACTCATCGCGCTCCTCGGCCAATCCGTCCTCAGCGCCGCGATTCGATATCGTCAATGGACCGCCAACGCCGACATCGTCATTCCTTACTTGACGCTGGTGCCGCAGCTGTCCATCATCTACCCCTGGACGTTTATAACCTCGACGTTTGTTGAAAGCAATGTCTTCACGCTCGGAATTGCTGGCCTCACGCTGTACCATGGAGGACGTTATCTTGAGAGAGCTTGGTCATCAGCGGAACTGGCAAAGTTCGTTGCCATTGTGTCGCTGGTTCCAAACCTCCTGACGCTCTGTGTAATGGTGCTCTTCTTCACCCTTTCGCGCAATGAGAGCTTCACGTACGTATCGCCCATATGGAAACACTGCGCAAAGAGACTAACATGGCTGTCTCCAGTTTGACTGTCATTGCTGGAACCATTCCAGTGCAGATCGCATTCCTGGTCGCTTTCAGCCAACTCGTCCCAGCGCACACCGTCACCCTCTTCCGCGGCATCGTATCTCTCCGAGTCCCCCGATTTCCGCTTCTCTACATCGGCACTGTCTTCCTTCTGTCTCTTACTCCTCTTCTTACAAGGGCCGCCCTGTGGCTCGCTATCTTCGGGTTCCTCACCAGCTGGACCTACCTACGGTTCTACAAGACTGTCTTCCCCGACCTCGACTCGGCCCAGGATGCGTCCCTCCGCGGCGATGCTAGTGAGACTTTTGCTTTTGCAGAATTCTTCCCCGGCCCTGTGAAGCCTTTTGTTGCTGCTGTCGCCGATCAGATCTTCCTAGTGTTGGTGGCCATGCGAGTGTGCACGCCGTTCGCACAGGCCGATGCCTCCCGAAACGACAGCCGGATCCAGCGCAATGCCCCTGGCGGTGCTCGCGCCGAGGCCGAGAGGAGGAGGGCTATTGCTCTTCGAGCGCTGGACCAAAGGTTGCATGCTGCGACGAGCACTCAACCTTCACAGAAGCCATCACAGGCTCCGAACCGGCCGACTGGCCCAACGGTGCAGAGCCAGCCTCAGCCAGCTACGCAGACTGCTATGACATCATCGCCGGGTCCCATGCTCGGCGAGACCAAGTTCGAGCCTGATCAGGATGATGCAAAGAGCTAAGATATGTCGATCATGGAGGTGACGCATGTGCAGCTCGACGAGGAGGTTTATAAGATACGATATACGTTCTAATCCGAGCCAAGTCTTCTGGTGAGCAAAGACTTGGCGGATAGCGCAAAGTCGCCCGCGACGTTTTTAGATAGACGAAGAAGTTGACGAACGGCATAGTTAGTGGAGCTCTGGTGTTATGACGGTTTTCTAATGTTTCCTTTGCAGTCTGGTTTGATCCTGATCGGGATGGCATGAAATAGGTGTGGATGTCTGATGAATGTTAGTTAGGGTGGATTGCTTAGACATGAAATACCAAGAGAAATTACACCACAAGTCGAATATTAATGCGATGTTTGTATCTGCTATGTAATAGTCTCCATTGTCAACTAAAATGATATACCTATCAATGCAGGGTAAGGCAATCGACTCAGCTTGCGCTGACCAATCGGGTCGATGCAATTTGCATGTTGTCCTTGTCCTCCCTGATGGAAATCTGGGGTGAGCTATGAGATTACAAGTCTTGTCTCTTGAGCGGTTGCAATTACTGGTACATAACCACCATAGCAACTCACTCTATGAATTGATACTCTAGCTGCATTCTTACTGTCTTGTATCGCCTCGCCAAATTGGACCCAAATCTCTACTCAACTCAACTCGTCCACATAAAGCCACAAGTCAGTATGGGCTGGCCATATGAGTTCCTCACTCTGACCGACGAGGAAAAGCACCAGCGCCGTCTGAGTCTCGACTACTACGCTTACATAGCACATATCTCCGCCTTCGCACCAGCGCTCTTATTCGTTCTGGCACGCCTCGTTAACCGCGTGCGTCGAGGCCGTAACAGCGGCTACAGCCAAGTCCCCGGCTCGCCGGGCGTCAAGGCAAATCGGCAGAGATGGATCTCTAGACTCATGGCCAAGGGACCCATGGTGCAGTGGTGGCTGGGCGAAGATGTATATTTTTGGGGGACTTGTTGGGGGCAGCGAGATGAGTGGGTGTTGGGTGTCGTGTGGACGGTTTGGCTGTTGGTGTTGAGTGTTCTTGGCACAGGAAAAGGTAAGTTCATGTATGAAGTGAGAGAATACCGCTGACATGATAGATTATCTTCATCTTACAAAGCGAGTCGGTATTGTCGCAACATCTCAAATGCCCATCCAATATCTCCTCGCTCTCAAGGTTCTCAACCCCTACGCATACCTCATGCGGTCGTCTCATGAGCACCTCAACCGCTATCACCGAGTTCTCGGCCGTATCATCTACTCCCTCCTTATTCTCCACGCCATTCTCTACAATGTGTTCTTCCTTGAGTCCGGGATATGGCTGAAGCGTTTCTTTGCTCCTGTTGTTTTTGCAGGTGTCGCAGGGCTTATCGTCCTTCATGCCCTTAATGGCACGGCCATGGCTCGCGTTCGTCATGTATCATATCGCATATTCTTCATTGTTCATCTGATGGGAGCTTTTGCTCTCCCACCTTTGATCTACTACCATGCACCATCGTCACGTTTCTACATAGTTGAGGCCATTGGCATCTTCGTGCTAGACCTCGCTGCGCGAAAGATCACCACCATCACTGCCCCCGCTATCGTTGAAGCCATCCCAGGTACAAGCCTCGTCAAAGTCACTGCCAAGCTACCAAAGTCAAAGGTTGCAAAATACGCCGCCCGTCCAGGATCTCACATCTACCTGAACGTCCCGCCAGCTTCGCGTCCTGGCAGTGGACAGTTCTCTGCACCTTATCTTGTCTTTGAGTTTCTTTACAACCCCTTTACTGTGGCCTCTACGAACCAAGAGACAGACGAGTTAACCTTTGTCGCGCGTACAAGGACTGGCCCCATGACGGGTCGCCTACACCACCTCTCTTCTACTACGAACGCTAGGTCGTCGGCTGAAAAGATCGAACTCAACATCGAAGGCCCGTACGGCACCATAGGAAAGACGTTCAATGACCTAGTCACATCAGGCATCAACCGTGTCCTGATCGTGGCCGGCGGTGTAGGAGCAACCTTTGCTGTGCCTCTCTACCACGCCATTCTCGCCGAAAACTCAATCACACACGTCCAATTCATCTGGGCTATTCGTAGTGCGGGCGACGCAACCTGGGCTTCGTCGACTCACACCGGCAAATCCATTCTGAACGACGATCAAGTACAGCTCTTCCTCACTGGTGAAATGGGTGTCGCCAATGACAGCGACAATGCAGCTGGGGTTGAAATGAATAACCTCTCCCATCAAAATGCTCGCGCCGCTGTTCGAAATAGCAAGAGGCCGGATCTGCAAAAGATTGTGGACGATGCATTCCGGAAGGGACAGCAGGACGGTGTGGTTATCTTGGTTTGTGGACCTACTGAGATGGCCAGAGAGCTGCGAAAGAGTGTAACGCCTTGGGTAATGAAGGGGCGCAATGTCTGGTGGCACAACGAGAGTTTCGGATGGTAACAGGGACACCAAGGCATGATATGTGTCTGCTCAGGGTATTTGATTAGCACATAAATAGAAGTTAGAAGATGTGTGGGCCAGAGGCTTGTGGCAAGTCCTGTCAGGCCCTGCAATACCAAGTGAAAGCCGGATCCAACAGTATACCTGGTGCGTAGGCCCCATCTCGACTTCGGGATCGTATGTAGTGCTCGCGTTAGAACTCCCAGAGCGTTTACTGCGCTTTGGGACAACCATATCACGTTGTTGCTGTCTGGCTTGGAGGTTAGATGTTACCCTATCCTAGAAGCCTCGTACTTCCAGCAATTAACGAAAATAACATCTAACTTCCTCTGTCCTTCCCGACCATCGTGGGAGTTAAGAGGGTATAAAGCAAGGTTGGGTATCTTGACTTGACCCATCAACTGGGTCTCAGTCTTCGTCCTTTCAGTATCATACATAAGCCAATGCAACAACACCACCATCATCATAGACTATAATATCATATTCTATGCTTTCGTTGGATGCTTTCTTCCATTCGACAAACAGTCATAATCGCCATCACGATTCACATTCATCAACGCCTAAAACCATCCTCCAACTCGGGCCCAAAAAGCGTACCGCACTCGTTTTCTGACCCTGAAGTAGCTATTCCGTTGCGACGACATAAACTCTATGCATAAAATCATGAAACCATAAAACTGCAAAAATACATAAAAAGACAAGATATTTCACGCCCCAATGTCTAAAAAGAAATTCCCTTCCTGGTTGGTATCATAATGGGGTGTCAGAACAACGACAAAGACTCCTCCGCCTGAACCCAGGCTCACATTCAATTCCATCATCGATACCGAGCTAACTGTGCCATGATGTTCTGAACTTGAACAGCGTCGTCCCCACTTGGTGGTGCGCTGTTCGACAGGGGCTGTGCGCCGTAAGGAACCCCGTAGGCACCTGGAGAAGAATAGTGTTGCTGTTGAGACTGTTGAGCTGCGGTATTTCCACCCAGACTCCCAAGTAGTGCTTGGATATCAGCTTGGGATGTCCCAGCTGTAGCAACGTTTGAACTAGCCTGGGCAAGGGCCGGGTTCTGGGTACTACTCTGGAGTTGTGCTAGGACTTGTTGAAGTGATGCAGGATCAAGCTGACCTAGTAGACCCGCAATCGCATTAGCTGAGGGAGGCTGCTGCTGCCCATATTGTGCAGGCGGCGGGATAGCAGGATGGTTGGCTGCAGGCGCTTGATAAAGGGACTGGTTACCAAACGGAGCACCGCCATAACCATTCCCACCATACGGTCGACCATAGCTCGGCGGAGCCCCTGATCCCTTCGCTCGAAGGATGACCTCGGCGGCAGTGGAGGGATCGAGGTCTTTGTATAGGTCGAACCGGATATTGTTAGACCCTGCTGAGCGATCAAAGGCCTGTACTGGAATCCTGCCCGAGTTCTGTGCTTGAAGATCGAGATCGACAACAGCATGAACTCCCTCGGCTGCCTGACGTTGAACCACAGCCTCCTTGGGGATCCTGGGATGTATTATCATAACCGCAGATCTCAAACCCTTGGACGTGAAGGTTTTCTCCACCCAGCTGACAAATTCGCGATTAACGTCTGGTTGAAGAATGACTTGGACATCAGGGACATCAGCACCGTATCTCCGAGGAAGCTCAAGTTCGCCCTCATGGCGAGGTCTTCCATAAGGGCTCGGACTTCTCCGTCGGTAGTTGTCCTTGTCATTGCGAATATGGCCGGGGGATCGAGATCGTCCACGGCTCCTACTACCGTCATGATAGCCTCGGTCGCGGTCATACAGCTCGTCCCTTCCATAATCTTTACGAGGGGAGTGACCACGGCTTGATCGATGATCATCTCGGCTCAGGTTGCCATGCCTGTCGTTTTGGCGTCCGTTATCGCGAGCCTTATTCCTATCTGGGCTGCGAACCCTCTCCTTTTTGGATTTGTCCTGAACACGCGACACTTCGAGATCTTGACGTTGTTAGAAGCACAGTATGTCAACACTGGGTAGGGTTAACTCACGGATTCTTCGTCCTTTGATTTCAATACCTTGGAGATTTGTAATCGCCCTATGGCCTTCGTCTATAGAATGATACTGTACAAAGCCATATGCTGATTTGAGTGAGATTTGGGCAAGCCTTCCGAACCGGTGAAACAGGTTAAAAACATCACGCTTCGACACCTTATCGCTCGAGAGGTTGCCTGTAGAAAATATGTGAGCGCCGTTTTTGGACGCGCCAGACGCGGATCGTGTACCAATAAAGATGCGTGAGCCCTCAGGAAAACGGTCCCACTTGGCCTCCGACATGTACTGGCGCTCGTCGGCCAAGAACTGATCCCACTGGCGCTGATATTCAGCTTCTCGAGCTTGATCAGCATTATAAGACGTGGGCTGGGATTGGTATGGAGGAGCATTCATGGAAGTGATTGCGACGGATGTCTGTAGGCCAGAGCCAAGAGGAACCGAGAATTCACCCAGAGAATCAGAAAGCGCAACAGGGGCGCCAGCAGCCACACAAGTGGATGGCTGCCCGGGCGTAGGCGGTGCGACAAGACTAGGAGAAATACTGGCATTGACCCCCCCTGGATGATGCTGAGAGGCATGTGTCTGAGGAACTGTTTGTGAGAGTGGAGGCCTCGGTGGAAGAGAAGTCGAGGACGTGAAGGCTGAAGATAGAGCACCGGGTTCGTAAGACTGTTCACCTGTGGTGGATGGGGCAGAAGGGTCTGTGTTGGAGTTGGAGTTGGCTGGTGCAGTGAGATCAGCAACCAGTCGATGGATATCAGTTGAGGCACTGGAAGAGCCAATGGTGTTACTAGCATCCAGCTCAGTCGCAATTGGAGGCGACGTCGGCTGATTAGAAGGCTGGGACGGGGTAGCCGTTGCAACGCTGACAGCTTGAGCTTCGGATGAAGCATTAGAAGCAGATGGTGCGACAGATTGGCCTGGTTGGGCAGGCAAAGATGATTCATGAATGGCATAAGAGACTGGGGATGTGTGATTTGTCAAGCGATCGGATGAAAGATAAATATCGTTGGATTTTCGGGGTACGGATGATACATCTTCTGATTGAACGTCTCCGTCTTCACCCTCCTCCGGTCCAATTGGTGAATCAAACATCTTTGCGTAATCGTCATTGCTGTCGGGAAGATCTTGCTCGACCCCAGGCTGTGGTACTTGCTGGGCGGTCGCGTCCGTGTCGTCCTCACCATACGGGTCGTTGAAGCTGTCATCATCTACGATATCGTCATCACCAGCCCCCAGTATGGGCTCAAGATTAAGAGCCTTGTTGACTGGACCATTGGCACTGGCACTGGCGGCGGCGGCGGCGGCATCAGCAGCAGCTGAAGCGGCAGCGACCATGGCGTCGATGGTGTCCACCGTCTCTTGCAGCACAGGAACTGCCAAAGACGTGGCTGAATGAACAGGCGATGGGGAGACAGGGGAGAGATTGGCAGTGGCCTGGAGCTCTGCCTCGGGTTCTGTCATTTAACTGAGGCTGAGGATTGGAAGCGCACTGAACAAATTGAGTAGCGGTCAAAGCGACGGAGTAAGGCTTTCAGCTGGATTTGTCGTGGTTGTATGTAGACGAGAAAGACGGATAGCGCGAGAATATAAGCCGCAGGAGAATCAGCACCCAGATTCTCACGAGATAGCGACAAGGAAACAAGAGACTGTCAGGGTCCAGAGACTGGACAGGGTAGCCAGCTGGTAAAGGTAAAGGTAAAGAAAGGTCTTTGCGACGTCGGAGCTTGGCTTATCGCACCAAGCTTGAGTTCTCCAGAAGAATGGGGCACAAGTGCGGGCACGTGCGAGCGAAAAAAGACAAGTTACGTGGAAGCTTTCGCGACACCAAAATTTCTGCAGCGCGATAGTCAAGGCAGAGTTTCAAGGGGAGGTTGCAGTTTGAGGGAGAAAGAGAAGATAGAGATTGGAGGCAAGCTAAGGTAATAGTGGAAGGAAGGAAGGAAGGAAGGCTGGTTTTCGGGGTTCGATTGAGGCTGATCGGGCGCAGGAGTGAACCGTAGTTAGTGGTAGGCTAGTACGAAAGAAGTAAGGCGGTCAAGCATGGAAGGCAGGTGAGCTCTGAGGGCACCATGACAGATGATGGCTATAAGCATGAGAGCATAAAAGATTAGAGCATTTTTAGAGTGAGTAAGGCGGTATCCTGCCCAGGTATTTTTTACCCCTAAAGCCAGACAATCAAGCTTTTTGACACCTCTTTGGCTTCTGTCTCTCGGCTCCTTGGTTCTCAGCCACAAGCAAGCATCAAGCTGAAGCGAAAAGCCAAGATTTCCAAGACCCAGCCAAAGATATTTGAGACACGACTATTAAAACAAACAAAGACCTTGTTGTTGAACCCTTTCCCCGAACAATCTATAGATTCTCTTGTTGTTGTAATCCCAATGCAGCCATGCTTCGGCGTCAAATCTGTTCAGTGCTTCATTCGAAGAAACCAGCACATCTAACAACTCCCCCATTTGCGCCAAGGTTTAAGAGATACCAAGCTTTTGACGCCGAACTCGACCAAGATGCTCTTTCCGAAGCTCGTTCATGGTTTCAATCCTTTAATCCAATACAACTACCAAAAGGTAACACCACGTATGCTCGATCGAGTGGACCAGGTGGACAACACGTCAATAAGTAAGTATTCATGAACCCAACTCTACCTAAGTGAGACCTCAAGACTCACAAACACAAGGACCGAAACAAAGGCAATCACTGCCTATCCACTGGGACAATTATTGTCAGCACTTCCCAAGTCATTGCATCCTAGCATACGCGCGTCCAGATACTATACAGCAACCAATGATTCCCTAACCTTCCAAGCGCAAGATTCACGGTCGCGGGATGCAAATGCGGAAGACAATAGAAGAAAGTTAATTGAGGAGATCACGCGCATATACAAAGACGCCGTGCCTTCTGAGACAAGTGTAGAGAAGAAAAAGAAACATGAGGAAATGTGAGTTACTAATACTCTTGAACGACTTGACTGATATGAATCAGTGGCAAAAGATTTCACGATTCCAGGATAAAGCAAAAGAAGTTTGTCGGTGCGAAGAAACAATCACGTAGAGGACCTTCAGACTGAACAGCCCACAGTTGAGGAAGATCGTGCAAGAGACTTGCTTCTTGTCTCATTTACCTATTCATCCTGACCCATCCGCCGAGTCAACATATCTTTGCCTTCAGGGTATGCTGTAGATTGTCAGCTCTTTCAAGATTTGTCGTTACTGTGTTTAAGTCAAATCTGGAGGCTCAACACATGCACGTTGAGCCTCGAGACACAAATCTCCGTGACACTTCACCAACGTAAAATGGATACGATTGATTGCAGTTTGTAGATCAGAGGCAGCCAACCCTTTCCCCCGGACATTACGCCTTGCCATAAATAACGAAGGACACAAGATCAGACAACTGTACAGCACTACATTATTGGCTAAATGTTTATGATCGCCACTCAGAGACAGGATTGCCTATAGTATCCCGTAGGTATGATGCGTTCCAGTGTCAAATCTCGTCATTGGCATACTCCGTCGTCTTGAATAATATTACAATCATTTCATTACCCTTACTTGAATCAACGATACCTGTTACATCTCATCTCCATACGAAACTGTCGAATTGGACTGATATTTCAAAGTACCTGTTATGCTTGTCGTGTCATTCCTTATCTTATCCCTCTTTCAGCTCGGCGTTGGCTCGACCCCACCTTTTAGTTTTAGTTTGGGTTCAATCCCACGAACTGAACCGGCTACACCCAAACTCCCACTCCCTTCACTTCAGCCCATCAGCATCGCTAATTTCGACCGCTGAACTTCCGCCCTCTGCAACTGATTGATCCACCGAACCCATTCCGATTCTTCCCCAGACTTGCCAACTCGGGGTTCTACCAATAAAGGACTCACAACCTGTCGCCGTGAATCGCTCCGACACCGTTCCACAGAAACTCTTCTCCTGCCTCAAAACGATCTGCGGGGCATTGCGATCTTCTTATCGCTTCTCCCCAGCTTCGACGTCACAATCTCGAGATGAATTCCTCAGCCCATCAACAACCTCAAGTCCAGCCTTGTAGGTACAAGGTTGGTAAGACGCTTGGAGCCGGCTCTTATTCCGTTGTTAAAGAATGTGTCCACATTGACACTGGTCGCTACTATGCCGCGAAGGTCATCAATAAGAAACTGATGGCTGGTCGCGAGCACATGGTCCGTATCATCCGATCTCCTGCTGAGCAACATCGCTGGTGCAATATCTTTCTTCATCGCTCTCTGTCTAACATTCAATGCGCAATCATAGGTTCGCAACGAAATCGCTGTTCTAAAGAAGGTCTCCATGGGCCACCAAAACATCCTCACTCTCGTTGATTACTTCGAGACTATGAACAATCTCTACCTCGTTACCGATCTTGCACTGGGCGGCGAGCTTTTCGATCGAATTTGCCGAAAAGGCTCCTATTTTGAGTCCGACGCTGCTGACTTGGTTCGCGCGACATTGTCAGCCGTTGCTTACCTCCACGACCATGGCATTGTTCATCGCGATTTGAAGCCCGAGAACTTGCTTTTCCGCACCCCTGAAGATAATGCAGACTTGTTGATTGCGGATTTTGGACTTTCACGAATTATGGATGAGGAAAAGTTCCATGTTCTGACTACAACATGCGGTACCCCAGGATATATGGCCCCCGAAATCTTCAGGAAGACCGGCCACGGCAAGCCTGTAGACTTGTGGGCTCTTGGTGTTATCACATACTTCTTGCTATGCGGTTACACTCCTTTCGATCGCGACTCTGATTTTGAAGAGATGCAGGCCATCCTCAGCGCCGAGTACAGCTTCACTCCTATCGAATACTGGCGTGGCGTTTCCGGACACGCTAAGGATTTTATCCAGCGCTGCCTGACCATTGACACTACTAAACGCATCACTGCCCATGAGGCTCTTCAGCACCCATTCGTTGCTGGTATTCTCAATGAGGATGGCGAGAGCCAGAACCTCCTGCCCAACATTAAGAAGAACTTCAACGCCCGTAGAACCCTACACGCAGCTATTGATACGGTCCGCGCCATCAACAAGCTACGCGAAACTCAGAATGGTCTGATGGACGGGGCTCGCTCAAAGGAGCCCAGCCGTGGCGCCGCACGACAGCAACCCCAAGAGCAGTCTGGCACCCGAAAAGGAGACAGCGCCATCTCAATGGGCAGTAATCAGCCAAAGGACAGCGGATATGGTACACAGACTGAAAATGACGTGGTTATGGGGAACACATCAGCATCCAGCGTCCCATCCTCATTGCAACCTGGCAACCATGGAAACCGCGTCGTCGAGACATCCAAGGGCCTTTGGAGTGCACCTGTGACAAAGAGGTAAAACCAGAATAATAATGAAGTTCAAATTATACAGCTTGTAGAGAATGATTTACTAGGGAAGCGGTCGTTTGAGGAACATCTATGAAGATCGATGGATTACATAACCTGAAACTGCCATGGAAGAGAAAATATAAGCCCGGAACAACGTTGCGACTCGGGTACACAAAGAGGACAATATGCACAATAGGGCAGGGGAGACTATCGACGAATTAGGTATGTGTTTTTATACAACGGACCGCAGGCTCGCCGTTGTAAAGCTATGTGTGAAGGAAGAACCACTAAGACCTCGATTTCTTTATTCTCGGTTTCTTTTGAGTCTTCGAATTCTGTCGTTTGGTATTATATCGTTGTTTGGCTTGGTCTCACGGTCGATAGCATGGAGGTAGATACCAGCGACTACGCAGCTCGGATGATAATGAAATATGACGACACTCACTTTATATAATCCGTCGTTCACTTTCATCGCCACCATAAAACAAGTTGTTTTTCAGGGTGGCCCATCTATCTCAGTTGCCAATGTATCACTGCAGAGTGCCCATGTGATCTGATATCATTAGAGAGGATGTGGAATATCAGTTGTCTGTTAATCAATCCCCACGATTCCCTTTGAGAAATAGCATAACTATCACACTGCAAATGATGGAGAAAGGGGTCCTGTGTCTGCCAAGCCACTTAGAGTTGTGATATGGACTTGGCGTTTGTATTGACATTCGCTTTGACATTTTATTCTTTTCGGTAAATTTAGATCGACATCAAGGCTTTGGTACCACAAAATACTGTCCACATGATCTTTCGACCTGCACTACCTGTAAAGCATAGGGTGGTGATTTCAAAGCTTGATATCAAAGCTGGGGGCATATCATGTACATGGCATGTAATGATTCAAAGTGAGTAAAAGGTCACGAGAGTAAATATGGTACATGACAGTTACAATGTGCTGTCAATTCTTCTAACTGCTAATATCTAGCGAATGGTATCTTTGGTATTCCATTTCCTTTCCACCAAAGTCAGCCCGCCTGCTTACGCCGCCCGAGTTTTGTTCTCCAGGATCATCCAGGCTTCAGCAGCGGGCCAATCGTCATCTCTTTCTGTCCTATTCGTCATGAGTAGGGGGCTATGTAAAGCTTGTCCCTCTCGAATCGTCCAGGCTCTCAAGCGAGCGTATCGGTGTATGACATGAGCATCATCGCATGTTCATACACGAATTAACCTCCTCTTGTTGTATACATTACTCTATTCAGGTCCGGTTTGATCCTTCTGCAGGGTGTACATTAGAAAGGGGCACCATGCCCCTTGAACCCATTATTAAAGTTTGCCGTATGGCCCTGACGGCCCTGCGTCAGAACCCAGTATCTGTCGTAGAAAGCACCGCATTGCGCCATTTCGCTGTGCCGATGAATGCCAAAGATGTTTTTAAAAAAAAGTATAAAGTAGAAGATTAAGAAGGAGTCGGGCATTAAAATCGTAAAATCCCATCAGTGGCTTCGTTGCCAAGGGTGGGATGTAAGGTCGTTCGGGGCACAGGCGTGTTATTAGTGAATCGTATCGATTACCGTACCACAACAACTTCGCTCAGCTCAACATCTCGGGCTGGAGCGCTACCATCCCAAGGTTGGCCACTTGTATCCAAGTCCACGAGCATGCCGGGAAGTGCCTCCTCGGACAAGGTTGGACTTAGAGTTCCACTGCTAGAGCTGCAGCTGGAGCTGGCAACAGTCCAACCATCGCTGGAGTCAGCACGAGAGCGTCCCAAGAGTCCCATGCCAAAGTACTCGCCGTACTCCTCATCGGAAATAGCATTGCGGTCGCCATATTCCACATATTCGTATTCCCACCGTGTGATCTTTCCCTCCTGGCGGCGAGGAAGCCATCGGGCCTTGGCCGCATAGAAGAAGCATGAGGCAATCAGGCCACCAACAACCAAGTCAATGGCGTAGTGGTGGCTGAGGTACATGGTAGCCCAGCAAACCCAACCAGCGTACATAATGAAGTAGGTACGGAACTGGGGGAAGCAGTGAGACATGAAGAGAGCCTCCAGAACAGCATTCGCGGCGTGTAGGGAGGGGAATGCACCGAAGGGGACAGGTGCAGTGCTGAAGTTTGTCGTGTAGAGGTCGATGCCGAAAATGGCGTCAATGCGGGCTAGTCCAGCGGGAGATCCGGGCATGCCATACGCAGCAGGCTCAAGACCATGCTCCATCTCATACCAAGGAGGGGCGCAAGGGAAGAGCAGCTGGATGGTAACACCAAGAATGCTCATCCAGCCAAAGGTGCGCGCCCAGACAGGAGTAGTGCCAGGTGGCGCGAAGACGAACATAAGCAGAGCGCAGACAACAGGCGCACCAAAGTGGCACAATCCGTAGGGGATCCAAGCAAGAATATCGAGGACCGAGTGTTGATGGGCGGAGAGAATGCTGGACAAGTTGGCGCCGTACAAAACGTTCTCAAGGGCGGGAAGCACTCGCACCCAGATATGAGGTCGGTACTCGTTGGGGATGAACCTTGAGAAAATTAGTAGGGGATTTAAGCTTGAAAGCATGAGCAGCAAACTTACCGACTGCAAAAGAAATAGAGGAGCCAGGTCCAGATTGTGACTGATGGCAGGAAGAACTGGCGAGTAGCAGGCATGAGAAGAGCCCAGACGGTACCCATGATAGCCAGAAGCTTGACTCCGGGAGCTGGAGGGGCGATCCAGAAAGAGAAAAGAACGAGAAGTCCTACAACAGCATACTGGAGGTCCGAGGTCTGCCAATGGTGCTTCTGGAGATCGCGAACACCGTCCCAAGCGTTGAAAGATGTCTTGAGACTGGTGAGTTCCTCGTTGCCAGGTCTCGATTTCGACTTGGTACGTCGGCGACCAATGCGATATCTGTGAGGAGCAGTGTTGAGAAATGGCAGATTGACATGTTCGGGCCATAGCAGCTTGAGTTTAGGCTTCCCAGTCAGGGTGGCAGAAAAGTCGTTCATTATGGATATTGATGTTGTCGTTTGGAACGACAAAGTAGATGATTAGTTGAAAGGGGGCGTGTGTTGATTATTTGTAGCGTGACGCAGGAAAATTCTCGAAGAAATTCGTAACGCGTAGTCGGTAACCCAATATGAATACCCAAAAGCTACCTCATATCCAAGTTGACGTTTTTATTTGACTTGCACGCATACCACGAAGGGTCGGAATCGTCGAGATGGCCGCCTAAAGCTGTGATTGTCGAGTCGCGGAGAAGAGAGGGAGCACGCGACAGGGAGGCCACACGAGGGAACTGTGAGGCTGTGAAGCTGATGTCGCAAGGAGAGAGGATAGATGCTTTAACAAGGTGCGAATCTAAGACGAAACCAAGCCGAGGATCGAGGAGAGAGAAAGGGAGGGAAAAAGAAGACGGGAGAGAGGAAATGGGGAGTAGTAATATGAAGAAAGTGGAGGGAGTGGAGGAGAGAGGGATCGAGTACCTTAGGTATGATGACGAGGTGCAGGAAAGCAAAAAAGCAGGGGCGTGTCCTGGTGTAGCTGGCCACTAGAAGCGCTGAAAAATCAAGGCTTCTACAGTTGACTTTGCGACGGGAGTCCGCCATAGAGCACAATTTTGACAGGGCAGGTCTCACAGTAGGCGCTAAGCTAAGAAGCTGGAGCCCATCACACTGGCATTAGCTTTGTTCAAGGGGGGGTCCCGCAGCGCAGGATTTTTCCTCGTCCTCATCTGAAATGAGCCCCCCAGCCGGATGCTGCGGAGGAGTCATCGCCTTTACACTCTACTACAAGGGTCTTGGGTACCGACCGCCTAGCCAACAAGCCTCAGCGGGTCCCGCCCTTGTCGGCTTTGCTGGGCATGGATGGGAGCAGGGCCGCCTGGAGATTGCACTGGAGCCAGCGCCTAAGCCTGTTTAACCCTCCTCTGACGCTCAGACGGAGCTCTTGTCGCTGCGAAGCCAATCAATCAAGACGATACAGACATAATTGCTGACATAGCACATCTGACCGGGGACTACGGAGGTACGGGGTTTGTCGTGTCCCGAACCAAGGCGAATTGAAGTAATTTCCTTCAAAGTGGGTGCCAAGAGTGATGGGCGGCTGAGTCGCGTGAGTATTGCCCTGGACTTTCCGCGTATGCCACGCGAAGAGAAAAGGAATAAGGCGTTTGATACCGAGGGGGAAATTACACAGGCAAAAATGGCCGATCTGGAGCTGGAACTGCTGAGCCTCGATCAAGTTATCATGAGATCCGATGTCTTAGTCACTAGGGAGGCAACCCATTGAGAAGACGACCTGTCTTGCACGGGAGTGCTAGGTACAGTATGTACTACATCATTTTAGCCTTGGCAGAGCTGCCGGGCAACGACTGAAAACGTTAACGGCCAGTCAGTACCTTGGCAACGCAAGCGAGCCGAACAGAAGAGAACAGGGCTTCCGGACATTTTCGCATTATTTGAGATCCAATGGATTTTCTGTTCAAAGTTGCAGACGCTGCAAGCACCCAGTCCCTTTGATGGTCGGTCCACGGAGACTCGCCCACGCTCCATGGCCCCGAGTCCGCTCTCCGGGACGGAGATTGCGGAGGGCGATCTGCCGTCGGCCGACGCGATGTGCTCACAAAATCAGCTCACACTCTACAGTCTACGTTTTACGTTTCTTACCTCAGCAGGCCTAATGTCAACTGCGCGGACACATGCTGATGACAAGACAAGACGAAACGAGACAAGAACGGTCCAGGATGATGGTTTCTTGACTTGCCTGATCGATATAATTTTGACCCACATCTTGAATGCATCTTTGTTGTCTGTCTTTGATCAGGTAACTTAACTTAGTCAGGGTCCATGTCAATGACGGTGACTGATTCTAATGGAAAACGTCACCATCAGAAACGGTCCCTCGACGGTGTCGCTTGATGCACACAGCCCAAAGTCGATCTGACAGCAGCGTCATGATCGTGGCACAGGCACATGCGCCTTGCAAAGCCTAGATTCAATCATGGGGAATTACAAACCAATCACATCTGTGCAGACGCTGTGCTCAGTAGCGCAGTATGCCGCGGTTGAAGAAATGACGATCTCGTGGTTATGATTCCAGACGGCAATCGACAGCTGGTTTTCCAATATCTATGCTCTGACCACCAGCGCATGGCCACGTGTAGGCAGAGGTACATCCTTAGAATCAGCCGCCCTGGCTTCAATTGAAACATGGAAGCGACCCGGAGATACGAACGACGAGGACATTCCCGTCGTTCATTTCAAGGTTGCAAGCGAGGCAAAACTTTCTCTGATGCTTTGTCATTGAATCACCGGGAAGTCCGAGAGGTAAAGCTTTGATTGATTGTAAAACTCCTTACTCGGTAATTACCTATGCTATGGCTTGACAAAACAGCCAACATTTGGACAATGTGCCCATCACTCAAAGTTGAGTTCATTGATATACGTAAGATGCATGATAAAGGCTGCCCTCAGCGTATCATGACTACTTGAGGCCAGATGAAAAAAGATATGGGAAACTTTATCATGAAATATAGCAGCATTTTGTTCAGTCCCCTTGGGCCCTTGGTCTCATAGCGCAAACTCCACTGCAAAGTTTCACAGAGAATCGCGAAATGGACAATGAACAATGAGTGATTGAGAATTAACATGAATGGCAAGGGTTAGCTCTTGTTGACGCTAGTTGGGAGCTGGGGCCACTGCATCTTTTTTTGTCGGGTTTGGAGACAGAACGCGAAAGAAACAGATGAAAGCCACCAGTTTCAGCAGGTACCTGCAACCGATGTACCTTCTCCGATCCCGTCTCGATGAACCATGGATGAAGCGGAGGGAGAATCCCACAGCTGACACCTGCCCCAGTCTTCATCATCTAAGCTCAAACTTCCACGAATACTGTACATTTTTATTTCGGGCAGCAGTGCAAGAAACGTCGACTGTTTCAAACGATCGTCGCTACAGGCTTGAGTGCTACTAGTAGTTAACAATGCAAGGCAGCGGCACATTTAGTGTGACCAGATCACCAACCATTCATCAAACATCCACATTGCCTTGCCAGCATGAGACGCAATAGATACTGGGGCACTGTATTAGCAGTGCAATAAACAGCCCTCAACTATATTCCCACTGTCGAACAAAACGACGCAATACCGTTCCTCTGGATGACCGGACCCCAACCCTGTCTGGACTTGGCAAAGAATCCTCGACGGTTCGAGGGCCCCAACTTTATAAGGGTTCGCTTCAGATAGACCCTTTCCTGCAATCAGCAGCGCCGCGCGCGCAACCCTCCCGATCGCTCATAGAGACATTCGCGACAAGGGTTACAATCAACCCCACGAGATATCCCCCTCGTTTCCGGTCATGTTGTCACGATTTGACTCCTCAACCTCGACTCGGATGCAGCGGAACATCAATTGTTGCTGAAAGTTTTGCACGTGGAAACCGTTTGAGCCTCTCGAATAAATGAGCGAATCATTAACCTCCCAGACCTTTCTAGCGCGACAAGCCTCATCGTCATGAGGTGGTGACGTTGATTTTAGCAAGCGTTTAACTCAAACCCGCGTGGGCCATCTCCGACAGCTGCGGAATTTTCAATCATTGTACAACACTAACAAATTGAGGCTCTAACGGGCGCTCGGGTCTTGTTTCTCAATGCATGAGGCGCTCGTTCCTGTAGTACGAGGTGAAGCGCGTAAATTGTAATGCAAGGAAATTGAGCGTGGATCCTCTTGCCAGCACCCGAGACCGACGGAGAACATCAGCAAAACCAACAGTGGAGGCTCAGGGTCTGGAGAGATTAGGGAGTGTCTCCCGCGACAGGGGCACGAAACTCTTCCCGTCCCTTGGAGAGGTTCATCGAGCCTGTCTAGGTGGCCTGTTCAGATGTTGTAGCTTGACGCGTGCGGCAACTTTGCCTCAGACAACTTGGTCGATCCAATGCGATTTCATTCGCAATCTCCTTGAACGCGATGCTATTAATTAAAATACAGACTGTGCGCGGGCTCAGCTTTATTAAATCCCCTATACCAGTTCTGCAATCTATATGTTGGGTCTGAGGTACCAATTTGTAACTGTCTGGCAGTCGATCTCACATGATTGGATAGCCAGCTTTGAAGATATATTATAGAAAGCAATACTCTTACTTGTATTAATTAGAACTTATAGCATTGTGGTTCAATTTCTTTGTCTTAAACTTATACATTATGGCGAGTCTGGAGCTTAATATATAGAAAGACCTGCTTGTTTTATATTCAAAGGTCTTTACTGTCCATGTCTCATAGGGTCATCCCTCCTTTCAATTAGCCTTGCCGACAACTCTCACAATCTTTGGCGCATTCGAATTATAGTTGACATCGTGCGAATTCGGGCTCATCTTGGGCGTCCACACGGCCAGGTCATAACTGTCGCCCTCCTCGTCGTAGAACGTGTACGAGTAGGGATCGTCGGTCTTGATGCTGATTTGGTACTTGTACCAGTAGCTGTAGTAGGCTTCCTGGACGGCGTACATTGTGATGCCAGTAGTTCTGTAGAGGTCGCTGTTCTTGTCGACCCAGACCAGGGCGCCCTCTTTCTTTGGCTCCCAGTTCACCTGGATATCGAAGTCTTTGCGGGGGTAGGGCATTGTAACAACAATAGATGTGTTCTTTGTCTAAAATTGGATAGAAAGAGATGAGGTGATTGCTGAGCTTTGTTACTGCTGTTTTTGCAATCATTCGAAACGTTGAGCACCTTCTTGACCTCTTATATATGTTTCCATGTCTTGCAATTCGGTCGAGATTCAAGCAATAAAACATGCTAGATGCTAGATAGAGCATAGCAACTCCAACAGAAACGTAGTCCAGAGCATTTCGAGCGAATGAGCAGCATAGTCTGATACAGATAGTTCATCAATAGTCACGGCTTTCAGCGTGGTGCGGCTGGATTTCCAGTGTTGTGGCTACCTGAGATAAGCTTGTATCCAATGGATATGGGCGAGACCATCGAAATGTAGGTACAGTTAAAGAGCTATTGAACATAAGCAACCGGCACAGCTCACCTCGTGATGGCTTCAGCTTCATTCTCGCCATTTTCTCCGCGCCACCAAACCGAGTCGATGTTTTCGATGTTGTCAATGTTCATTCCGTCGTACATTGCTTTCCTCCTCGTTAATGGAAGGACATGTACCATAATTTTCTTGGCGCATGTAAATGGAAACTCATCGCTTGGTTCCATACTGAATCCCAAGGTAAAGAATTGACTCGAAGGGTTCTCGGTACTTTACTGACTACTTTCATACACTTCCTAACTTCTGACCCTAAGTCCTACAGGAGCTTAGAAGAGCCAAAGCGAATGGGGCTGACTGGTCCAAGTTCAGGAGATCGTCCAGGGTCCCCTGCCTACGCACGAGACACCCACAGCTCGCGAAGCGGATGCGCTATGCACTAGTCGAAGTGCCCACGGAGAAAATGGGATGAAGGTGGATTGTTAGTTGCAGCCCGAAGACAAAGGGTATCCTGACTATCAATCAAGGCTTTCAGGTCGGTGAAAGGAGTCGAAATGGGTCAACGGCTTGGCAAAAAGAACTCAACCTTGGCATTTGGAGCAATTCCTTATACGCGAAATACTGGTGATGCTGATCCAAAACTGATCCCTTGGCTGATCTGATCCATGAACTTGCGGACATGCGGAGAATGACAGTCCAGACCGCAAGACCCTTCGTTCATGGATGATGATTGCTGAATGCAGTTGCTACGTGATGGACCAACGCGGTATGCTACAGAAGCTAATGCCCAATCAACGATGCAGACTGGACGGATTCTACTGGACGAGCATTGATGACTGCTACTCTAGCTCCAGATCCATGCCCTCGTGAGCTACAACTCCAAGGTATATCATGGATTAGGTATCATGATACCAATAAAAGCCTGGTTTTTTTTTGGGGGGGGTTTTTTTTTTGGTCCTCTGGGAGCCAGTGCAGAGGCGGTCAATGCGATGGTATCCGAGCGAGCCGCCCATAATGATAGCGTTGCTACCATTAACCATATTCACATCAGCCCTCATACATACTCAACAGAGACCAAGAATGTCTAAACGAAATTTTTGCTCTTCAAGTTCCCCGACCCTGATCGCCAGATTCACAAAGTTCCCACATCGGATGCAATGGATCTTTGCGAATGCCGTAGTGGTTCCACCTAACTCAGGTCCATCCGGGCTTTGCTACTGTAATAAGCTCCTTTGGCTTTGTGACTCGGCTCAATTTATAAGAATGATTTTTTTATTATTTTTTTTATCGCTCATTCGTTCCGGTTTTAAATCCACTTTGGATGTCGGGTTTTCGGTCTAGCGTCAGGTTGGACAAAGAGAGGGAAAAAGAAAAAAGAAAAAAGAAAAAAGAAAAAACCAACTGACCCATCTCGGGGCCGTGGAGCTACGGTCGGTAGTTTTCGGCCGGTGGTTGTATTAGTCGGGGTTTACAAGAAGACCGTCGACTATGGACATGGCACGATGCGGTGAAAATGAAAATCGAAAAAAAAAAATTGTCCGTCTCCTGATCTGATCTGATATTGCGTCGAGATTGCCGTTGGCCGAATCTTTCCACATTTTCCGTCTTGGGCCGTGGCTTGCTGCGATTCCCATTAGACCATTCGCTTTTTCTCTGCTGGTATTGCCTGCGACGAACATGTGGGTTGGTATCCACGATATCCGTATTCTAGCTCTCTACTGTCAATGTGAGACATACGTCTATGCTCAGGTTGCGTGCATCGCTGCTATCAGATCCAGTCAAGGCGTCATATCTTCTTTGACGTTTTCTGCCACCTTGGCATCATTGGGGATAGAACACAAATACCTGGTCTGTTCTAAGAGGCTGCAGAGGCTACAGAGTGAAACTTGAACATTTCACAACCTCTTCAGCTTTGCAGGGGTCTCAGTTGACACATCATCTAAGCACGCTATCTCGAGATGACTTGGTGTGGTGTGTCTCAGACGCAGCCAGCTGCAAACGCTCCTCATCCTCAATGCTTGAACAGTACCGAATGCAGGCCCTCGACTTTAGTTAATTCCCTACGAGGTTGGCTGTCTTGGGCGTTGACAAACACTAACTAACCTAGACCCGACACTATGACTTGCACGCATGATGATACTACTCTTTTGAGTGTCAAGTCTAGATAGTAGATACAATGCACAATAATGCAGCACATCAATTACAGGCATCTCTTTCGGGGTCAAACTCTAGCTTGCATATTGCTTACTTCTAAACCTCGAACGGCAATGGCGTCAAACTACGGAGCACGTGAGAGGTCGAATAGTGAACGTCATCATGATATCCATTCCATCGACGCCCTGGAAGGCTGGGGGAGGGGGGGCGTGTTCTTTCTCCAAGCTGGAGCTAGCGGAAGTTTCGGTACTAGAAGTCGTTGACTTGCACAGCTTATCGTTGAAAGCCTTTTGGGAATTGACTTTTGAGCATGCGGGTGATGGCGCTGGGGCTGGGGTTGTTTTTAGACGTCATGATTGTCTGGTGTTTTGAGCCTTGAGCCTCGGTGTTCTAGACCGAAGATGATTAGGTGAGTCAACTGGTGACAATCATTACATCAGACATAAAAAACGTCTTCTTGTTATAATGACCAGCATGTCATAAACAGAGACTATGTTTTAGTGTTGGCTATGGTACTGCATGTAAGCAACTGGCGATGGTACCTTCACAGACGTTACTGGTCTAGGGTAGTATGCATGTTAGTAGGCGCGTGTGAGGGAAGATAAGTCCTTACTCTCATGGCTGGGCTTATACAAGATTTTAGGATGGACAATAAATTTTATGAACCTACAAAGTCTCAGCTCCTATATGAAGATTTAGGAAATCCTAGAGAGATGTGTGTAAGGTCCAAGAAGTTCTAACATAACTTTCTGGTTTCGCATCTTTTGCACACCACTATGAGAGATCAGCGCAAGTGGTACATAATGCAGTTATTCCACAACTTCACATATCTCAATGCGATTCTTCATAGGATTGAAGCACTCTATACAATGTCCTCAAAGATTTTACATTCAAGTTGACCTGACCATGGTCACAAGCTGCACGAGATATGTTTATGTCTGATGTCTAACATTGACTACAATCGTGATACAATACAAACATCGCTTCATCTCCGCTGATGTTCCAAAGCCTAGCAAATCATGGCTAATGCCGCTTGCACCCGTCGAGCCAATTCTTCGTTCGTTTCCCTTCATCTCTACACAATCCTCAACCTCGCACACCTTTTTTTCTTTTCCCTTTGCGACAAAAATGCACCACCAACGCCGTCCGCTAAATTCCAGAGACTGTCGTCTCATCGCGGTATCGAAAAGCTCGCAGTGTCAAGCTATGCGTGAAGAATAAAATAAAATTGCAGCATACCCCGTGTGCTTCCAACCCTGCATGATCAATGGCAGGGAAAAATGGGAATGCCATTATGTAGTGCAGGCTAGCGTCGAGTGTTCGCGTTGATGATAATGGACAGTGATATAATACCGTCCGGAGGTCAACATAGAGCATTACTTCTTGATGCCAGCCTTGTCCTTTCCTTTGCCCTTTCGAGCACTGCCGTTCAACACAGAATACTATTCGGAAGAGGAAAAGTGCTGAGGAGGCGGCACGTGTGTTTCCTTCTTCTCCTTCTTCTTCCTGACTCGCTTCTCCTTTGCCTGGCTAGGTGAGGCTGGACGTTGAGATGAAGGAGCCGGAGTGGAAGAAGGCTTGAGAGGCGACGAATGAGGGATAGCAGGGATAGGCACTACGCTCTGGCGAGGGGCGGGGACAGGTGTCTCCTTGACCTTCTTTTGCTTCGTGCGGCTCGCAAGAGGTGTTCCTGCTGAAGGGAGATTAGGAGGCAACACAGGAGTCTGCTTCTTTGCATTGGTAGAAGCGGGCTCGGAGCCTAGGTCGGGGCTACCAACTCGGTCCGTCTTCTGCTTCTTGGCCCTGTTTGCTGCTTTGGCCTCCTGCTGGAGTTGCTCCACGACAGCTGCAGCGTCTTCCTCGGAGGCTGTGAGCTTTCGCTTGTTCCTGCGGGTGTCGGGGGTCACCGTCTCCGCTATTGGCTCAGGAACACTCTGTCCCTTCTTTTGCTTCTTGTCGGATGTCTCCTTGGTCTTGCGCTTCTTATCCTTCTTGGAAGCCTTGGCCGAAGGGATGGGCGCTTCGGCCATCTCAACATCATCTTGATCGTCGTCGTTGTTCATGGGCTCGTTGACTCCGATGGGTTGGTAACGGGCCTTCAGGCCAGCAGGCTGGGCACGAGGAGCTGGCTTAGGAACAGGACCGACAGAGCTGTTGGCACCAAGTTGTGTAATCTTCTTCACCTGCATGATCTGATCGATCTGCTTAGGGGCTGCCGTATATGTTAGCGAGCAGTACGTCCAAGGAGGGTCTCTATACTTACTCTGTCGATATTGGGAGCCGTCGGAAGAAGGAATCACGATCTGGATGTTACCCTTGGGGGCTATGCTTTCAAAGGAAATGCCGTAATCGTCCCCATCGTGGGAAAACAGCTTGTCGTTTGAGCGTGACTGGTTCATAGGGATCTCGAGATTTTGAACAACCGAGATGGGCACATTGGAAGGAACTGTGAAGTACCAAAACTGCTTGCCCTCGAGGTTGGCCTGGTTGCAGATCTGAGCAACGTCCTGGCCCTTTGTGCCATCGTCACCCTTGCGAAGGACAAAGTCGGGGGCAATGAAGTTGGCAATGGCACCTGATCCTTGGCGGTCTTCAATGTGCATCGATTCGTCAACCATTTCATCGTCAGAATCCTCATCCTCGCTAGAAGAACTGTCCTGTACAGTAGCAGCAGACTTGACGTTGGACTTGACGTTGGATTTTGCGGTAGACTTTGCGACAGGCTTCTCGACAGGCTTCGCAGTTGGTTCTTCGTCTTCGCTTTCACTGTCGCTGCCTTCACTGGAGGTATCAGATGCAGCAGCAGCAGCAGCAGCAGCAACAGTGCCATTTGCGGCAGGCTTGGCCTTGGTCTCGTCCTCGCTCTCGTCAGAAGAATCGCTGCTAGAATCAGACTCTTCTTGCTTTTCGGTAGACGCCTTGGTAGCTGGTGCCTTTGCGGCTTCCTCATCACTTTCGCTTTCGCTTTCCGACTCAGAAGAGCTGGAAGAGGTATCGGGGGATTTCGCAGCGGTTGTGCCGTTTGTCTTTGCCTTGGTCTTTCCATCATCAGACTCGGATTCGCTGCTAGATTCACTAGAGGATGCAGGCTTGGCCTTGACCGGAACGTGTTTCTTCACGGAGTTGCTCTTCTTGGACGCGTTGCGCTCGTCGTCGCTATCGGCGATTTCATCATCCTTGCTGCGGCGACGGGAAGCAGCAGAGGCAGGCTTTTTAGCACCGGTAAGTTTGGTAATAAAGTTGGCGGGAGAGTGATCGCTGCTGCTATCACTGTCACTTCCGCTTCCGCTTCCACTATCGTCGTTATCATCGTCGTCGTTGTCGGCGAAGATGTGGTTTGGGTCGTTGGACTCTTTCTTCACAGCTGCAGCACGGTTGCCGGGGCGGCGGTTGAACTGCGCGTCGGCGGATAGACCCTTCTTTGTGTTCTCTATGTGCTTGCTAAGCGAGTGCACCTTGAAGGGTTCTTTGGGCGCCATCTTCGGTCGATTTTGGAGGAAGACTTGGCGGGGGTGGTGGTGCAATTGGTGGGAGGAGGTTGATCGAGGTGAAGTTTGAGTTGCTGGAAAATGAAATTTTGGGAGAGGCCGCGCTAGTGGGGCAGCCCACTATCTACAGAGACGCGCCTGTACGTGGAAAATCGGGTGGCAGGCAGTGCGCGTATCTGCTGTCAGCTGGTTGATGATGCAACACCGATTATAGAATGTTATGTGATCAAACTGATTATGTAACAAGAGAAATGTCGGATCTGGCTGAGCCAAGTACTTTTCTTGAAACTCAACTCGCTCAGGAGTGCTGAAGCAGATGTCTGCTCTGTTGCAGAGCACTTAGATTGCAAAATAATTTTTCTTATCGATAAGATTCGCCTTCCACCTATTCTCACTCAAGATATTGAATGGCTTGAGGAATTGACGCGCAAGCAGTATTCACTCACGCTGTCACAGGGAGTCACTGGTTGATTTTCCTACTCTTATACATATATTGGTATCTTGTCTCATGGCGATTTGACAAATTCGGACCCCTCGTGCCAGTCATGTCATCTCATAAGAAGCGTAGACTTGATGGTGTAGAAACACCCAAGCGTAAGTTAAACATGGGCGGACTATATGCCTTCCACTTTCAACGTATACGGACCGTATAGCTAATACAATAAAGCTATGAGTGCTATTAGCGCTCTTGCCGCTCGTAGAAGAGAAGCTGCAGCCTCTTCTACGCAGACTACGCCGCAAACCCCCGAATGTGATGAGAGTTTAGTCTCCAACAACACCAACTATTTCAGTCCACTTCGAAAGAGTGATGGCCAGAGTGGAACTTCGTCAACCCCTAAGAAAAATGGTGTGAAAACTTCTCGACCACAGCGCGGAGCTGAATCACCCGCCGCTCCTCCAAGAGGCACCGTATTGGCAAGGTATATTGCTCAGCGTCTTCGGCACCCACATTGCTCATCAGTCTCTCAGTGGAAATGCAGGAAAAACAGTCCCTGAGCTTCTTGGAACGTCTCAGAGAATAACGCAATATTCATCGTTTCGCCTATCCAAGCAAAACCATCGAGTCAAAGCAGGAGGCGTGACAGAATTACGACTATCCAGTAGTGAGGTAGATGTTCTGCTTTCCTCCCGCCTTCTTCGCTAACCTTTCCAGCGATTTCTTATCATTGGAAGCTTTGGAATCAGGGTCATCCAAGGCGAGGTGACGCTAGCTGGAGCTACTCTCTATCCTTCCGAAGGTATTGAATGGGTTCATGCTCCCCACTGTCACGCAATTCCCGTATTGCGAACTGCGGAAGAGACAAGACTAGAGCTTCATCCCGACCAAAGCGCTCGCGGTCTTCGTCAATTAGGTCGCCTATCGCCGTTATTCAGGAAGATATGGAACGAGCCAACTGATGTAGACTCGATAACAAAGATCACTAAAGAAGCCACCTTTCAAATTGTGAGTTGCTCTTCTCCAGCCAAGAAATTTACTTATATCCTTTAGATCTGCACCTCAGAAGATGCCCCCAAAAAGTGTATTATTCAGGACCTGGTTTCACCGCCTGCGTGGAATAAGAAGCTGTCTTCACTTATCCTGACCTGCCGAAAGAAAGCATCTCTATCAACATTCATCTGTGGCCCTAAATCGGCTGGAAAGTCCACTTTTTCGCGATTGTTCTTAAACCGCCTCTTGACAGATCGAGTTCAGAACCAGACTTCACGTTGTGTTGTCATACTTGATCTTGACCCTGGCCAGCCAGAGTACGCACCGGCAGGAACTTTGTCTCTTGTTTCTGTGACCAAGCCAAACCTGGGAACACCATTCACACACCCCGGTCTCAAGAATTCTGCATTCGACATCGTCCGTTGTCACTCGATGGCTTCTGTAACTCCAGCTTCAAATCCCGAGCTCTATCTAGCTTGTGCAGCTGATCTATTCGACACATACTCCAAAAACTTCGACGGAGTACCTCTTATTATCAACACACCAGGATGGATCCTTGGGACTGGACTGGATCTCTTGTCTGCACTAGTCGAGAGGATAAGACCCGAGGAAGTGCTGTACATGTCGGAAGAAGGTCCATCTGAATCAGTCGACGTTTTGCGAGCAGCAACAGAGAAATTGTTCACAGAATTGCCTTCCCAGCAATCTGAGTTCACGTCAAGAACGGCGGCCCATTTGCGAGCGATGCAGACAATGTCCTACTTTCATTTACAAGAGACAGCGCCAAAGACACCAGAACTACCCGATGTCTCTCCGGCATTAAGATGGAACGCATCGCCACTTTCTTTCAGATCACCTTTACTTGTGCAATATTCATCGCCGAAGCGTGGAGTTCTGGGATTGATGTCTTACGACTATCAGTGTCCTTCAGAGTTGCTAGCTGATACAGTGAACGGAATGGTCCTAGCGGCAGTTGAGATAGAAGATATCAAAGCATTCTCTGGTTTCATGCCAGAGAAAGCATTAGCCGAACCGCTCTCTGGCTCCAAGACACTTGAAGCGGAAGATAAATACAGACTTTCGCAGCTTATTTCGACAAGTCCAGAAGCGATACCATTCGTACCCTATTTCAATGATGCTACATTGGACCCCCGGCATTCTAGAACCATGGGGCTAGTCTTGCTACGTGGCATCGACACGAAGGCAAAGACTCTACAGCTTATCACACCAATACCGCTCAAAGAGTTCAGGGACGTTAAGTCGAAAGGCAGGAGTATCGTCCTGCTTCACGGAAAATTCGATGCCCCGGGTTGGGCATATACTGAGGACCTTTATGAGAGAGCTGGAACTGATGAGGGGAACGATGCAGCGTTGGAAGTTACGGACGAGGATACGGAAGACGATCGGTCGGATGCTGAACCAGAAGAGGTGGAAAGGGTCAGTGATTTGACAGAAGTTCCTTGGGTGGAGGTTCTGAAAGGAAACCAAAGACGGCCGGTTGGCTCGCGAGTCTGGAGGGTCCGAAGAGATTTGGGTCGCAACAATACTGGTGATTAGTTGGCGATAGTGATAGAGAAACACGCCTGCCACTTTCGATTCCCAAATCCTATATAGAACATGAGTTTTGTGCTAAACATACGGATTGAAGCTGGCATGAGTGTGCCAGCCATATCTACATATTGGCTCAAGCCAATCGTCAACAGGTATATCCTGTTCAACTGTCGAGACCGCTCCATTCAGACACTACCGAGGCTACAGGGTGTCAAAAGACTTGACCGTCCAGGCTGAGGGATAGAAAAAAGATGAGGTAAAGTACTACTAGAGTTTTCACTAAATTTACCTAAGTATTTTTATCACTTAGCCTGAAGCGGTCACCTCTTACGGCACCTCGAGGCGAGGTAAGGAGTGGTTGATCATTATTGATCGGCGATGACGATGACAGGTATGGCTAGTACCGAGTAGGTATCCTCCAATGTTCTTAGACTGCGACTACCGTAAACTAGCAACCGTTGACCAACGGCCTCCTAGAGAGGCGGGGTGGAGGGGAGGGGCTTGGGCCGGCACTTGGAATAGCAGTGCCATGTGGCTATCTCGGCATTGGAGGAATAATGTCGATTTTGACCATGCTGAAACTCACGGTATTAACGCTGGGCACAAGAGGGCACAGGTCCACTGAAGCCCCTGTAAGTGACGGCAAATAGAAATCGAACGCCGTCGGGCCAGTCTTGATGCCATTGTCGTCTTTGATCTGCAAGCCGATCGTGTGAGAAGTACGCTTCCGGATTCAGACATTGGCCCGGTGTAACGTTATGATCGGCTTGACAGCCATTCAAAGCACGATAACTGACACATCATGTTTTTTTTCGTGACTGGAGCAGGCTCATGCACATCGTTGCTCTTAGTAGACGAACCGGCCTAGCGGATGAGCTTGTTACACAACGGACGCGGGAACTAGCCAAAGTCAGGCCACTTGACAGATTCGAGACCGGTATAATGGAGCCGCTATGGGACCAGAAATGATGCTATTCGCGACGCCGTGCCAACAATTATCGAGTTCGTGGCAGGTGAGATCAGTAAATCTGTTATACCATCCCCAACATCGTCTCGAAACAATTGGCCGCGACCCATTCGACTCTCACCCACGCCAGCTGAATGTCCTATTCTCTAGCCAAAATGGTACGATACTGTAGAGTGATATATGCTCTACTCTTCTGATGACCTAGATAAGCACCAACTTGCATGAGTTTACTCTTCTTGCCCCGCTCATAGCTGACCCGATAAATCTCGGGAATGAGGGTCTCTTCGAATGTGTTGGATGATATGGAAGTGACGAACCCTCTGAAAGGATCGAGGTTGTGATATATATGAATCTGTCTGACTTATTAGGGAGAGTCAAAGTTGTTAAAACTCCGAGGATCCGCTCCTTTTCCATTTGTCTGACCTAGATGGTATATCTGCTACTGAGACGAAGTGTTTGGCTTTTCACCTAGATCGGGCCTTCTATCGTCTTGGCCTTGCACCTGCCTGCCTGCCTCACACGTCAATCACCGTTTGCTCCTGCCCTGCAAACGCTCCAACTTTCTTGTTCAGGAAGTCTCGAATTGTCTCTCAACCGCTTCTACCGGCTCGTCACCCCTTTCTCCCAACAAATACACACCAGCCTCATGGAAGTCTCTGCCAGAAATCCTCGTCATCTCGAGCTACGCGCCGCCTTTTAAAAACAGCCGACTGCATGAGTCTCAGATGCTCAAGGTCAACATGGGTGAGATTTCTTGTGCACCCATGCTATGACTTTGGCGTTAAAGATCTACTGCAACCAGCAGGGGCATGGTACTGGTACTCATTTCCGTGAACTAGCTCTCTGGTTCGTTGCATCCCGAGCCGACGCCATCGTCTCGAGAGCTCGTACCTAGCAGCCAGTGGAAGACCAGATTGTATCCTCACACAAGCCTAGGGCTTGACCTTGAGGGCACAATACGTGAACCTTAATGGGGGGCCGGGGTGAGTCTCCGAGGTCACTACGGTAGCTCATCTGCAGCTCCACCATTGTGCAAAGCAGCCTGCAGGCATAGTCATGAACGCTTACACAACGGTCAAGGTCTTTGCGTCAAGATATCGTTCGATTCAACGCCTGATCATGCGAGTCTAAGGCACAAGGAGCATTGCTTTTGCTGCATGTAAAACGGGGCCGGCAAGTTCGGACGAAGCGTGGAATCCTCGTGGTAGCTACAAGCTAAGGGCAATCGTTTGTTTGAGGTCGAAAAACCTGCATTCACCTCACCGCCACACGCCACGTGCGATAGGGCAACTTTGGATCATGTCGCTTGCAATGGCGTATCGTTGCTGACATTAGCTCAAGCTATGACTCCAAATAACTCCCCTGTCGTATGGGACCCTTCCACCACCCATGACGTCCGAGCATCAGGCTTCAAAGTTGTCAAACTGAAAGACATGGGTCAATGGTGGAGAACACCGTTGAACCCGTCTTATGAGATCTGAGCATATTCAGTAACACGCATACTGGTTGGGCAACTGAAAAAAGACATCCTACCAGGTAAACGTTATGCATACATCGTTGAGAATTGGCGAAGCTCCCTTTCATCAGACATGTCTTATCATATCCATGCTGACGTTCAGTCTTCTAGCACGCATCCTTGTGGCTCCTCTCAGCTTGAATGTTGCTACCTGCTGGTTGGTAGCGTTCAGGTATTCCTTGAGCCACAGGGGTGGGTGGGTATTCCCCGCTGCAAGCTGCATCAATGCAGACCTGACTCCATATATTGTCTGCGAATGAGCAACAGGAATGGCAATCATTGAAACATAATCATAAGGCCCAAATGTACCCAAGCGGACAAGGACATGGTAAGCCGGGCCCTGTCAAAAAAAAAAAGTCAAACTGGCTTGACAGGACAGTAATCAAGTGTTGGATTAGTGGATTGGAAGGCTCAGATCGTGCGAGCCCGGATTGTGGCGGGGACAGTATTAATGAAGTACTGTGATTGACAAGTTGGAGTGAGAGATAGTGATGAATTTGTGCAACGAAAGGAGTGTGGAATGGACTTGAGAATTAATAAAGGTCGCACGCAGTGGTTGGTATGGGTGAAGCAAGGACTCTTGGGGCTTTGCTTTTGTTTTTGTGTCAGGACCATTTCCTGATATCGGAGGAAGACGACATGCTCTGGATTGACGATCCCTCGACAAGACAGCACAGCGAGTTGAGTGTTCCGGAGCCGGCCTGTGCTCGACGACGCAATATTTACTTCATCGCCAAGATATTGATTTGCATTCACCACGGAGCAAAGGAGCCCAGCGAAGAGGCTTGGCGAAAGTTGGATGATGGTAACATCCGCGCAAAGTCAGACGACGGTTGGGCCCGGGAACCTTTGGCAATGGATGCTGGAATGGGTATCTCTATTATCAACAGCTGCCATCTTACAGTCTCACTTAATCGTCTCGCTTATCTCCGTTGGTCTCCTCCTCGACCCATTGTTTCAACTAACCGCCAGCAGCTCCTCGGCACGAAATTAGCAACGGGTCCCCAAGCAATGTATCTCTCCTACTTCTGTGTGCCACCCACCATCCAATTGATATGCAGCCGGGCAAATGCATCTTAGCAACAACGGTCAACAGGCATTTTCCCCACCCGAAATCCATCGACATGATTGTTTGTCTTTTCGCTGTCAGCTTTACCGGCCAATTCTTAGTTGTTCTTGCCTGCCGCTTGGCGTGGTAACTGGTCATCCTTGTTGTATGGATTCCTTTGCGTTACACTCTGCACTTGATACACCGAGTATCAACATTTCAACACACATTCTCCATTTCCAGACCTGTTTCCACCCGGGGAGTTCAGATCGATGCATATCGTAGACTCAATTTTACTGGGCCTATAATCAAGCGTCATGGGAGAAGGAGCTCAACGAAGTCAAGCAAGCTACAGATCTGCGTGCACAGAATGTGCCCGCCGCAAGCAGAAAGTAAGCAGCCTACCTTCACATTCGCCTATAACCTTTGTTATAGTGTTTCCAGCTCTCTTTTCCATCAATTAAAACTGACCAACGTCTAGTGCAATCGCGAGTGGCCTTGCAATGGGTGCCAGAAGCGCAAGGTGGCCGATAAGTGCCGTTTCAAAGACACCAACCAGCCTGTCACCGAGAAGGTTGCCTTGGATAGGCTTAAGAGGAGTCGGATCAACAACAAAACGAGCCCCGAATCTGCAGAATCCGAATTTGGAGATGCTGGGACCGATGGTATCGATGCTTTGGGCTACATGCCTTCTCATCTTCTTTTTGATCTAACGTCAGACTGCGAGGTGAGTAAATTCTGACCGGCTTTGTGATCACACATTGGGTCTAACGTTGCCCTTCTTTTTAAGAACATCAAGACAACATCACAAGAGTTTGTTCGAGACCCAAGAAGCTTCGCACAACTGGAGCGAGCTCTCCAGGTTATTCCTTCCAGACCTTACACCGGTATGTAGTGCCAGGAACAACCACTAAGCACCGCTGCCTAACCATGACTCCAGATATGCTTGTCCAGAACTTTCTCAACAATGTCAACTATCACTACTACATTATCTACCCACCCTCTTTCTTAGAACAGTACCAGCATTGGTGGACTGCGCGAGCCGAAAACCGCCCTTTGAGCGTTCAATGGACTTGCCTTCTTCTCACCATCTGCGCATGTGCATCGCAATACACCGATGTTGAGTTGCAGAGCAAGCTCGAAGTTGCTCTCAGTGATAACATTCAGCGCATAACCGAAAAATTCCACGAAACCGCTCGGGAGCTTGGAAGCGCTGTCCCCCTTGGCTACAGCCATATTATCAATGTCCAACAACTTCTTCATTCGTGCTACTGGTTTAAGTCCGAGGCTCGCTTCGTAGAGTGCTGGCATGTCTTGAACGCTGCTGTTCGAGAAGCCCAGGAGCTTTGTACGCTATATAAAACTAGACACTGATCAACGGGAATTGGCTGACCCATGTATAGCTATTCATCAAGAAGCCAAGACTGGCCCCATATCGGAGTTCGATTTGGAAATGCGGCGGAGGGTCTGGTGCATTTTGGATACCTGGGACTGGTGAGACAAACCGTGCTTCATATCGATACGGTCTAACTTACAGTTGTGAAGGCAAATATCCACACTCTTGGGTAGGCCCATGATCATCGATCGTACCGACTGCGATACTTGCCTTCCAAGTCTTGGCTTAGAGGGTTATCAATGCTCTCCCTTGACACATATAAAAATGCAGTCCGGTTTAATTCGGCAAATATTCACGAGGTTTGGACCTGCGAAGAAAGTGGTGGCCTATACAGATGTTCAGGAATACCAACGAGTTGTCGAGGCTTGGGTCAATACTTTTCCTCCTCCTCTCAAAGTCTACAATCCAGATAGATCCCTGGATGCATCATGCCCTTGGATCATCTTGCACAGACACTTCATGCGTATTGAGGCGTTCTCAATGCTCCTGCAACCCATACGAAGCTTTCTGACAAGGCCCTTTGCTATAAGATCTCTAGAGGCAGAGTTGAAAATACGGAGCGACGGTATCAACTACTGCCTGGAGCTCATGGTGTCTCTGCGTGGGTTCTTCGACTATGCGTATCCCCGCGACGCCAAGTTTCACTTCGTTCTGTTCTGCATATTCGATATATCGACCGTACTATGCTCGGCAGTCCTCCACGACGAACATCATATGCTCCCTCGACGAGATGAGGTTTACAAAACCATCGACGAGGCCCATGGAATGCTACAAAGCCTAAGAACGGTGACCAAATCAGCCAAAGCATCGTACGGGATTCTTACTCGGATTGTCCAACGTCTCCCTCGAACGATAATCACCCACAATGTGGCTGGCATGAGTCCTGTAACCCAAAGATCTCACATACCAGAAGTTGTTGCGTCACCACAAACGGTCTCACCTGGAAGCATCCACCAACAAAATTCCCCACCTGCCACGAGTTTTTCGCCTTCTCCAGTAGCTATTCCCACTCCTGGAGTACCGTCCCCAATATATTCTTTGGCCGGTGTAACAACCATGGCCGGCGACTTTGCGGCCTCTGCAGCTTATGCAGCTCCTCCAGCGTGTGCTGACTGGCAGCCGCAGCTGTATATGCAGGACCCTACAGTCTTTGCCCCAATCGATATTCCTCCCCAAGAAGCTGTGTTTGCAAATATCTCGGACGAGGAGCTTGGAGAGCTGGCCAGCCTTTGGAACTACCAATCTCTCGATTTCAATTTTATGAACGTATAGACTGCCTCTTACTATGACTGAAGCATGGTATAAGTCTCAAAACCGGATAAAATTTTGAGCACTTGCAAGGTCCAGCATCGATAGATGAAGGAAGTTCCGGCCTTTCCTCGAGAAACGATGCGGGTTAGCATTATGCCGCAATAATCTTTCAAGAAAGATTCCTTATAAAGTTCTGGCCTGGTAATCCAGAGAAGATTGGGAAAGCAGGCTGCTGAAGGATGGGAGGCATGTTCGGGATAGCGCACAAGTACGATGCGGTTAATGGACGACGTGGGTGACCCGTATAGGACTAATGATTTGGTCACGCCCTTGATGGTCCTCAGGAAGACAACGAGAAACCCTGGGAACGAGTTAGCAGCAGGGGAGTTAATGACGTTACAAGATTAGCGAGCTTCACCTTAGACTTAGAGCAAGGCCTCGAAGGATTCCAAGAATACTATCACAAGATAAAGTGAACCCTTTACATGATGAGATCGTGGAAAGAGAAAAATGAGGAAACTCTGTTACCAAGTCGTGGGATTCACCTTGCTTCATTGCCATCTGGAACGCTTTACCATAAAATGAGTTCTGCATATATGCTATCTGGTGCAGGGGTTGGAAATTGAAGTCCCGGATAGAGAGAGTATGTCCACCGCAATGTTTTTATTTTATTTATGCGTCCATATAGTACTCCGTAATAAATACAGCATTCCCAGCCAAACCCAATCTATTAAGCCCAAAGGTAAAAAGAAAGAAAGAAAGAAAGAAAGAAAGAAAGAAAGAAAGAAAGAAAGAAAGAAAGAAATAGAACAAGTACCATAGTATGCTGATTCGCGACAGACCGACCTTCTAAACAGATAATGCCGCGCGCCATGCATTATAGTTGTGACCGCCTCCTGCCAGGGACCTCTGACAATGCTTGAAGAGGCTGATGAGTATCTGCAGGGCCAGAGCCATTGCATGGGAGTCCTTGCTAACTCCAGAAAACGTTGAGGGCCAACCAGCGCAACTATTAGCCTTAGCCCCAGGAAGCCTTGGAAGCCTTAGGATCAACCTGAATGGTCCCTGATGGATATTGATGATGCATCCATAGCTTGGTGCTAGATTTTGAATAATGCTTGCCTGGCTTGATTGGCCATGTGACGATTGAGGGACTAAGGCGCCCACAAATAAGCCTCGATAAATGCCCAACCACCCCTCACATTAAATATTAGCCAGATTGTCCTTTGTCCTTCATCATTCCTATTGTCGTCTTTTTCATCGTACAGTCGCCCGTCTCATCCACCTGACGTTTTCATCATAAAACTTGCACACCTGGGTGCTCTGTTGTCTCGGTATGTGCCAGCTACGACATTCCACTGCATTCGCTTGGAGTGGCCTGACGATGCTTTAGAGCGCTCAGGAAGCAACGGCAAAAGAGCAATAAGCAGAAAACACCAACAACGTTTGGTCCAAAGAATAAGGATAAGAACAAGAAAGAGAGAAAAAATCAAGAACGGAAGGTAGAAAAACAAGCGCAGAAAAAGACGAGGGGATATATGATGCAGAGATTACAGCTCTTTTTCAATCGAATGCACCCGACAAGACCGAGATGGGTATCATATATACAATTAAGAAAGGTATGGTATATGCAGCGACATCTTGGAACTTCCGATCATCAGACACTCTGATCACACTGCATTGTCAGGGACGGTGTCCTGAGCTTTTGTCTACCAGCATTACCGGACGTATGTCCAATTCCAAGGAGATGCCAAAAGACGGCTGAGTTGCATGAACAACGCCGGGGGTATGTTACATATGCCAAGAAGCATATGTTCAGTTTTGTGCCAACCGAAAGAAGAGAAGAAGAGAAAGAAAACGCATAATCCTATTCAATAGGATTCACTCACCATGTAGGGCAATGTCTAAGAGTGACATTACTTGAATAGAACCGACCGAAAATGATGCTTGTCTCCAGGCGTTGTTCGACAAACATTCAGGTACAGAACCAGCCAACGAAGCCGCCCTAGATTACTTGAAGTGCGAGCCGATGCTCAGCAAGTCTGTCAAGTCGGCACTGACATTAGGCGATGCCTTGTGCTTAGCCATTTCGGCTTCTAGGCTTGCGATGCCTTGGTCGTGGGTTTGCGCACCAGCAGCGCTGTGAGCACTGGCAGTACTGGCAGAGAGGCGGGCCGAAACACTATCGCAATCATAGCCAACCGCACGGTTCAGGGATAAAATCTTGGGTTCTGCTGGGAGGGTGTTCGCTGTTGTGCTACCACCGTCACCAACCGTTAGTAACGTACGCCATTATCCGTTATCGACCGCCACCCAAGACGAATGTTTTTCGGATCGGACGAGATGACTTACTCAACAACTGAACCAATTTGAGGGACGTTGGAAGCCATGATTATATGTTGTACCGTTGTTAACGATCGAGGATGTGACGCTTGGGAAGTTGGTACGCAGAGCGATGATAGCGACGGTATCGACGACGGCGGTGGTGACGGTGGTGGTGACGACGACGGACAAATGCCGACACTCGAGGATCAGGACGACCGCTAGGAACGACCGGCTCCAAGAATATAAAATGAAGAGGAAGAAGAGACTCGGATGGCATAAGCGAAAGCCTGTCGAGGGAAGTACGAAGCTGTATTGTGCAGGAAGGACAGAGGGAGGCGGCGGCGGGATGAGAAGCAGCAATGGACCGCTTGACAGTTGTGTTGGAAGGTGCAGGCCTAGGTGGGGTATGAGCAGAAGAGGAAGAAGTAAGTGATGGTGGTGAAGCGAAACAAAGTAAGTAGCGAAAAGAAGAGAGGAGTGCGATGCGTCATGCTTTATACAAGTTGAAGTTTAAGTAGAGATGAATATGACAGTCAAAAAGAAATCCTCCCGGAAAGTGTGAGGATTTCAGTTCACCCATTTCACACGTCGCGCGACTGGGGGGTTGATCAACGGATCTGAGTGTGACGACCTGAAGTTGCAAGTCGCACTGGAAGGTAAGGCAGGTACTAACTAAGTGGGGTGCGGGGCGTGCAGGTTAGACGGCGTATGTAGTAGGGGACCTCGTAGAACAAATACTCGCAACAAATCCATCCGCTGACGCACCAGCGCCAGCACAGGCACAAGCACATTGCCAAGGCAAATCCAAGGGGGTACATGGAGAAAAGAGGCTTGAAGCTCCAACAGCCTGGCTGGCTCCCATCAAGTGACGTGCGACATGCTTCTCATCCATTCATCCCGTCCACCTCGAGACGATCTTCTTCCTTGAATGGTAATTGCCCTTTGCTTGACGGCTAAGTCTTCCTCCTGTTGACTCCCATATCAAATACCATCAGACAGTTTTTTCCCACTCAATCTCTGTAAGCAACAACTTGTGCCTGACCAAACGTGGAAGTGATCATCCATCCTCTTGTGCTGGGCTGGCGGCTTTCCTCTGGTCTAGCATGCTGGTCCGCGTAGTACCTACTACAGACTCGGACCCTTTTGTTTCTTGTTCTCGGCTCTTTATTCTCTGTTCTGCTTGGTGCGTGTCAAGTCCGAAGCCAGGTAATTCCTGGGCAGACCCTACCCCGCGGGAAGCCCTCCCAACCCCTGGCCGTGTCTGCTCTATCTCATCAAGTGGTTTACCACTGTCTTGATCAGCAGCACACAGGGCTATCCATGAATTTCTATTACCTTACTCTCGCTACTACTCTCGACCAAGCACGCACGCCCTGTCCTCCATTACAGGTCGCGCGCGCACAGACACCCACGACAGAGGGAAAGCGCGACCTCTTTTGGTCAACACAAGGAGGACGAGAGCCATGAGCGAAACTAGGAGCCCCTGTTGGTACTGGCTCAGATCAAACGACATCAATGTCCGTCCGGGCTTAAGCTGCACGGGACATGAGGTCCGGAAAATGTGCAGACGTCTGTTATCCTGTGCAAATCGTAACGTACGAGATCGACGTAGGGGACAGTGATGGTGTAGCAGGATAGAGTTGTTTTGTTTGGTAAGAAGTATGAGGACTTCACACAGTGGATTAACTTTGCTCATACCTTTTTTAGTTACGCGAACCCGTCAGGGCGGTTCGGTTCGCCTAGGCAAACGGCCCGCTTGCTAGGCCCACCCCCACCCACAACGTAGGGCAAAGTACCTTCTAATGGATGGAGACCATGGTGATCAGAGCAACTCAAATCTGAAGTTCATTTGGAGTGCAGTTTGCAACAGATCTCAACAGCAGCGATCTCAGTATAATAAACTCAACTAGTGCAGGTTGATGCAAATCACTATTTTTTGGAGGATATCGCATGCTCGGCTACGTTAACCGGGATCAAGTTTCAGCAATTGTTGAATCAGAATCGAGTTACCCTTGGGTAAAGCCAACAAAACCGCAGAAGAAACAAACAGGTAGCTGATGGCTAGAACGCGATTGACCAAAATGCTGTACTCAAGTCTGAAATTTCGCATGCATTGGCAAAAGATAAAATACGCGAGATGTGACACTGCAGCAGATCGTCGCCTGGGGAAAAGCATGCACATGATCCTCCGGTTGTTTCGGGGGTGGGCACCTCTGAATTGATGGCCATCTTTTCTTTTTATTAATCCTTTCTTTCTGAAGGCCAGTTTTGCTGTCGTTCTTGCAGATAAACGGGCCGCGTGACCAATCAAGGAGAGGGGGCAGAGATGGCCGAGCCAAGCCTTGAATCCAGAGAAAAAGAAACAGGGGACGACGGCGGTCGAGGAAACCATATTGTAGCTTGGGTGTGATACTCCGTAAAAGGGTCCAGGATCAGGCAAGACAAGTACTCCTCAGGGTCGGAGTGGGTTGGACCAAACATTCACGCCCCCAAGGGCCCTAGGCTCCCCAAATAAGCCAGAGTTGTCAATAAACTGACTGCAACATTCGCTTGATTCCGACGGATTGCATGCAGGGGGGAAGGGGGAATTGGCTGGCCTAGGTCGGCTTTCTTTTCTGATGGAAAGTAGAAAATATGCTCAGCCTCATTCTCTGAATTGGAGTGATTATTGAGGTGGCGCAACGTTGAAGTCAAACGGACGACAGCCACATTACCTCTCAGAATTCAGTAAACACCAGCCCTGGGTCATCTCTTGACGAAATAACACGCTACGGCTTTGGCCGCCCTTGGAACTGAGCTCTCCCGGTCCAGCACGGGCCGTCTTCATTGAAGGGATCGCGATGTGAATGGATGTATCCCAGACAGATGCTCCGCTGGGTGAGCTGGCCTACGAGGGCTGAGCCCACCTATTCTCTATTTGTCAGTCGACGGGCGCAAATTGATGCTTTCCGATGGAAGCTGTGAGTTAAGTCTGGCGAAAGAGAAGCAGTGGAGTTGTCAAGGTCTGATGGCGGGGTCCAACGGGGACTGACAAGAAGCAATATTAGCGTAGACAAAAGCGCGGGGACCTTCTCCCAAGCCCGCGCAACGCTATAGGTAGCGCTTGAGCACAGGTACAACGAATGCCCTTGCAGTAAGTCCAAACTTCCGGGGGAGCATGTGTTGGTGTGGATTGATTGGATGCGTTGCTGCGATGGCATGCCTACTAACTTACCCGTACTCCGTACTTACATACACAAGTCTGCACAGAAACCTTGAGCTACATGACAGTCTGGGCGTGAAATAGAATCACGGCACTAGTAAGCTCGAGGCGTATGAGTAACCAGAACTGAGTCGGCGCGCGCTTGTGTGCCTCTTTGAGATGGTTTTTTTCTGGAAGCCGGCTCGTGTTAAACGGGTGGTCAAGTCTCCGGGGGACAACTCTTCCTCCCAGTCAATCGCACATTGGTAAGTTACACCCCTCCCTCCTCTGTGGTGTTCAAGGTACTGTACAGCAGGGGGTCACTTGGGATGGTGAGGGAGAATGGCCAGGAACAGATGCGGCCCTTAGTGGCTGCGTCTTTGAAGATTAAAAGATTGCCAATGCATGCAATGTCCGATCATTTTCAAGACCCTAGGTCTTGATCAGAGAAGCAGAAGAATGCGTATTTGACTGAGACCGATTCAGGTTGAGACCTCCAACGTCCACGGACTATTCCAATTAAATACCTACTTACCTCCTACCACGCGGGATGTGCAAGGCAAGACCGCTATGAAACGTCTTGCTTGTGTACGTACCCATGAGCCAAAGGGCTCTAGCAGTCGTAGTACCTGGGTTCTAAGAAGCGCCCCGACGTAGACAGCATGCGGATGTTTAGCAACTCGGCATGACAGCTCAAATGCCCTTTGACAAGCCAATCTTTCAGCGCTTCTTCTGGGGTGGCGGTCAAAGGGTGTGTGGACGCAGCACCTTGAGTTCTCTCATGGTGGTGACTTGTCGTGGGAGAAAACTTTGGCGGTGTGCAGCCAACGTTGGCGTCATGGCGATCTCGACCCCGGCGCAGCACGCAGGAACGAGAGCCAAAAAAAAAAAAAAAAGAAAAAAAAAATCGTTCTTGAGAATAACAAAATGATTTGCAGTCTCAGCGATGTATACTTAGTACGCGCACGCCCCAGCACAGGTCATTCGGCCAGCTACCTTATCTCGAGAGCAGTGGGCACCTTTTCATCCCCGGGGAAGCCATAGCTCGAGTCCGGAAAGGATCCCGTATGCACACGAGAGCGTTTCACCACGATACGATCAATGTACCTGGCCAATTTGGGCAAACACGGACCAGAAGTGTACAGTCATGATAGTGTTCAGAAATTATGGCTGTGAGGAAAATGCAAGAGAAGAGAAGCTTTGACTCCGGCAGCGCGGTTTAGGTCAATTTGATTTTGAGGCCCCCGACTGATGATTGGCTGATCATGCCAGCCGACCCAAAGATGTTGCACGTTGAACTCCATCTTTTCATCTTTCATTTATTGTATGGATCTGTAAAGTTAGCCTCAATCTGCTCGGCAGTAGGAGCTGTGGCCGGGAGGTCAGGGTCAACAACCGGATGGAAAAGTCGGGTCCAGGCACCTGCACGGATGGCGTTGGCATCCTTGAGAAATGGCGGTTTTCCGTACAAGGCCCAAAACGGTTGATGGTACCAGACTTTTTATGTTGTTGCACCTGGATGTGCAATAACTGCCGCCAGTTGAGTGTCTAGATTTATCCATTAAAAAGTTGTGTCGTGGCAGGCTAGTGTTATTGGTTATTTTGCAGAAGCAGGATGTTAATTGCTTTTAGTCTCATCTACCCTATCACTCGTTATGTAGACAATCAGACCTGCGTCGAACGTACTGTATAGTATTACTGGAGTTGCATCTCCACATTCCATCAGCCAACAAAAAGATTCAAAAAGCAACCAGGTTCAATACGTCAAGTGACTGGTGCATACGAACGATAGATTCAAGTCCAAGAATAGAGTTAAAACCTTTGATCGCCAACGTCCCTAGATTTATTAATAAGTGCCAATCGTTGAAATCGTATACAGTTTGAAGTCCTAGATCCATTCAGGACCTAAATACGTATCTTTAGGTACGTGCTCTAGGACTAGCACAGTGCGTCCTAGATACATGCTATGTGTGGCCGCATCAACTGACCCCTCACATGTGCCTTTTGGACAGAAACCCAGAGACATGTAATATAATCTCGAGAGATAAACACAGGCTTCGCAATTATTGACAGGGCATGACTGTTAAGCAGGGCACCGACTATTGGCAAGAGCTGCATGCATATCAGTCAAGTTTTGGAGACAGCGGGGGACCCGCGGATGTCGCACTGAAGTTTGCATATCAGTAGCCACAGACTTGGAGAAAACACAAATGCTACGTACATGGCGTGTCAATTGGCTACCTCCTTGGTATGCTTCTGTCACTCTACTGATGGGGAATCGCAAGCAAAGCCAATCAATTGTGCATTGGCCAGCTGCGACACTGATGAACCAAGGGGGTCAAGCCTTCCAGAATGTGTTACTGAGGTTCATATTCCTAATCTTGCATGCATATTCTTACTGCAAGGTAAAAGATGGTGACTCAGGGTCTGTTCCTAGAGGGCCACAAGACAGTAAGCGCCAGGCACGTCAGACATTGAGAAACAACACGACATGGGGTGCAGGGATGAGCGTTTCCACAGACCTTCCAGAAACCTTCCAGAAGATGACGAATGGGAATGCTGCTGACAGCTGAACGGCTTCACCTGACCCTCATTCTCCACCACCCAGTGGCATGCCCAAGTCTGAAGCCCTACAGATAACACAGAATACCAGTCAACGGCCGCAGAGATGCACTGTTCATCTGGTAAATAGCGCAAGTTTATGCAGCCGCATGCTGCCCCTTGGTGTCTTGGTCATCTGAACCGAATGCACATTGGCAGGGCGATGGCGCTTATCGCATAGACAGCCAACCGCTCGCTGACCTGTGATGCAATTTTCTTGTTACACACTGCCTTTCCCATACCTTTGTCGCCACCTTGTATTGCCAACTCAGTCGTGAGATGTGATCCACGACGCCGCGACGCTTGTGTGACATTCTAGAAGCATCAAAGAAGGTTGCCCACGTGTGCCTTGTCTGTCTGTCGAGGAGGAACCGGTGAAGCTTCAATTACGCACAGTCAAAGCCTTGAGGCCCGATGATTGCGCGTCATTTCATCCACAGTCGTAGATGTTCAAGTATGAACAGATACTCGGTCAAGATCTCCATAGGGTTACATTCTTATGCTTCATGCTGCCGTCGAGCACACCACCTCATCTACGTACATCCCAAACCGCTTACGTACTAGCACATCGTCACGATAGACGCGACAGAAAGGTAAGCACTCAACTCCAGTGGTTCAGCTATGCAGGCTGTCATCAGCCACATTTCCACCACTTCTCGCATCTCAATGTCCAGCGCCCATCTGACACTCCCGATGTAATCGCTCACCTTGACTTGATTGAGAAAAACGGATTCCTTGGCTTCAGTCGATTCAGCCTGTCTTGGGTACACCTTGCACCATCCCGCATCACCGACGCAAAATGCTTTATCAGGGCCAGAGAGTATTGGAAGATTGGGCGAGAGTTACAAAGGAAGTAATGACAAAGTAAAGAAGGGGGAACTTTATGCTGAAGCTGCCTGAGCTTTTCTGTCACCTGGTTTCATGGTCATTTCTTCAGGTGCCGTGAGGCCGCTTTGACCACGGATTGTGGATCTTCGAGCCAGACAGGGTAGTAGCTACGTATTCACTCTACACAACCTCGCTCCAAAAACACCCAAAAACACAATTTTAGGATAAACAAGAATCGACTCTGGATGATAAAAAAACGCAAAAAAATTGGTAGCTTCTCTTTGATTGAGCGTGTCATCCTTAGTGCAGGGGCCATGCTAATCTTCTCTGTATCGTTTCAACTTTTAGTTGGTTAGCGGTGTTCGAACTGCGAGGCTTCTCGGTGGGGCTTTACTCACTAGACCAATGTGTCCCGAAGGACGAAAGTGTTTGACTTATTTTAGAGTATATACCTAAATCTCAATCTCATGCATCAACCAAAGCACAATCTCAATTCGATGCCAGAACTTGTACTTGAAGCGCAACGTCAATGGGCAACTTCATTGTTTTGTGTTTTTTTCTTCTCCTTTCTTCAATATTGTACCTCTCTGTATATCATTGTACTTTTGTCCTCAACTTAGGCACTCTGTGCTTGAGGCATTATTCGTCTCGAGCTTCCACCGTGAACTATCGTATACTCAATACTCAATAACCGGTTTCTTCAGGCGATATAGATGAGGCTCTGAGAACGACGATGGCTTAAGAACTTGAAGGAAATGGCAGTTTCCTTGCCGAACATACAGAAGTAGGCCTTGCTGGCTGTTGAGGAATGGAGAAGTTATCAGAGAGGAGTGGTTAAACTTATTTCTTGCGATATCGTTAACTTGATTTTCTTGTTCCCTTTGTACTTGTATCGCATTATCCAAGAAGGCATCTTGAGGAAGATCTTTTAGGTAGATATTTATACTCGGCCTGGAAAGTTATTTGTCCTCTTTTAGTTCTCCTCTTTTCACACCATCTTAATAACTTTAAAAGCTCTACAAAATTTGGTCTCTGTGGGTACATCAGAATATGAAATTCTTATGTGTTAAGATGTACAACCTCGGGCGTATCCTGAATCGTGTCAGCTGGACTTAGAGAAAGTATTAATTGAAGGCTCAGATGCTGTCTACATAACCACAGACTACAGCTACCAGAGGCGAGATGAGACGACTCCTTAATCAAGTGCGCTACCAGGAAGGAACTGACATTAGCTCACCGCTGTGATATCGATGTCTGCATAGTTACTCAAGGAACGCGTTACCTGCTTAAGGACTAAGGGTCGCAAGCACAATAACACACCCGATGCTTCGTCAATCATCCAATCGACAAGTAGAGCACGAGTCTAGATCGACAGTGGGCTCAACATCCTGAAGAACGGGAGGAGGAACAAGTATACAGCCAGAACGCTGAACGATTTATTACGGAGGTGAACTTTGACAACGGAGAATTCTAAATTGAGCTAGCTGAGAAAAATAGGCGCTATCAAATCATGCAGGGCATTTTCACATTGACGAGACACCTGATAGATTGCGTCTGTGCAGTTACGAATGAAATGTATTACTCTTGAAAGTTCCCAGGAACCAAGCATATGTTTACTCGCGCTCACTTGCGCTTGTAGTAGAGTATGATTCATAGTATACTCTTGATACTTGCCTCTATTGCGCTGTATCCAATATCGTGTGGTAGGAATCGTCACGATTGCTGGCGCTGGAATCAAGAATACAATCTCCTCTGATAGAATCCATTCAAGTAAACTGTCCCAAGTATTAGGACTATATATGAACACAGGCACATTCTATAGGCCTTTGGAGATACATTTTGACCGATAACGAGCTCAAGATCAAGATCAATGGACTCAGGTAATAGCAAAGACTTTTCAAACTGAATAACTATCTCGAGGTACTCAAACGCACGTTTTCTTCTCTGAATTTGAAATTGATTGTAGTTTAACATGATGATTTAATGGATGATTACCGATTCTCGATAAGATGAGAGGACTCAATAAAACCAGGATTGTAGACCTTACTTGAGCTTGATATCCTGTGCACTATTCTAGTATCTCGATCCGATCGACTCCAATACATGTCTCAGAAGGCAGTATCTTGGCACTTGAGAGGATATCTGAATACGACGGAACTATGGGAGACTTGCCCCCACGATTCTGGAGCCAGTAAAATCTGGACTAAACAGTTTCCTATGTGACAGAGACCTTCAACGAAACTTGAGTCATAGCAACTGCAGGAACTCTTGAAATATAACAATCCCAGAAGTCAAGTCAAATCGTTGATTTATACACTGCTCACCCAGAACACACAGACATTATAAAAATTGTCTTGCCTTCTTGGGCAAGAATTCTATATGAAAATAGGTACCTCGTACAATGTTGCCCCTTATACTCAAACACATGCTCCATATTCATAAACCATAATGCGCCCCTTTCTGTAAGAATCTGTTTCAAGCTCTTTCTTAGCTTCTAGAATTTGGCACTGCCACAGTGCTTCTGTCGGGAGAAAAGGAGAGTCACTGTTTGCCTCTCAGATTTGCGGATGCTCTGGGTGTGCTGTCCGCATATGTCGATCAAAGTTGTCTTTCCGTGAATAGACGTGGCCAGACATGGCTTTGCGGCATCCATCTACCTTGCACTGGTAGCCCTCGCCTTTGCGATGTGTACGCATGTGCCTGGTGAGGTCTTTTTGAGTAGCAAAGGCCTTGTCACAACCGGAAAAGAGACATGAGAAGTACTTGATGTGGTACTTTTGATGCTTCCTGTGTAAGGGGTTAGTTGCTAGAGCTTGATACCGGGGAGCTGACTGAGATTGAACTTACGCGAGGTCGGATGGACGTCGGAATGCTTTTCCGCATTGGCATCGGTTTTGATCACCTCCTTCAGCAGGACTCCAGCCGTAGGAGTCGTCTTGGCAGTTGGGTGGACTAGAGGTGGCGACTGAAGAGGAGGATGGTGGTGCGCCACTGTGTTCTTGAGACTGCCACATGTGCTGATGATCTTCTGATTGCTGAGACTCAGTGTACTCGCTTACTCTGTAGGGGTAGTTTGAGTTTGAGCTTGATTGGTTGTGGTTGGCGTAATAGCTACCGAAGGCGTGGTAGCGAGGATCTGAAGATGTTGGCTCCTGGTAGTAGCTCGAGGAGGAGGACGATGAACCCTGCCACGCGTGAGAGGCAGATTCTGAGTGGCGAAACTGATCCGCAGATAGTTGTCCGTGGTTGTAGATACTCATTATCGGAGAATAGTCTATGAAGTGGTTGTGGATGGTAGTAGTGCTGTGTCGATCTATTGTCGGTATCCATAAGCGGGTAGACAGAAGCAATTAAAGTCGCCTTCGGATTGTGCCCATCGTGCCCATCCACATCGGGTAGCCAGCCTCGAGTGCGGGTTGGGCTCGGAGGAAGCCATCTCAGGTCTGCGTGTATCGCAGCCCTCTACAGGGCTCTGGAGTATGATCAAGCCAGCGCGATACTGCAGGGGTACATTTGCAGACGGGACTGCGACCCAGTGGACGGCCCGCTAGCGATCTGCTTATTCACAGAGATGCTGTAGGGCAAAAGGGCAACTTGAGGCTTTAAGCGGCCCACGTCAGAGGGCAGACTCGCTGGGAGGGGCGGGCTACTGCAAGTGATGCCCAACGCAATACGACACGTCGTCCAAAGGAGCCAATTGCGACAAGACAACCAAACCCAACCGTCACCTGCGGCCAATGATTAAAAGGTAAGCCTCGCTTCTTCTGGAACTCTGAGCAGCACCTCCAACTTGCATCGACACCGAGTTTCAGCTCAACTTAGGCACGACCATGCTATTCACTGGGCATCGATGGTGACAAGTGTGGGTTGGGAGATGGCCCTATATGCATCTACATCTACGTCTACGTCTACATCTACATACATCAGCATCAGCATCAGCATTAACAAGGTCATCATCATGTTACATGGTCCACGTGGTCTATTCATCGGTAGCATTGGGTACCCCTCGCTGTCGTCACTAATCAAGGTACGGCTCTGTTGTCGATGAATATGATGCATATCATCAGGCATTGTAATGGTGATACCACGAAACAATCATTATAGTCTATGGATACCTACTGCCGATCCACCACAGGCTAAAGTGATGTGTCCGGCGTCGATCATCTCGGAACATTTCATTCAACAAATATGCAGTGACGTATAGCTTCGGCACATGCCGCTCGGTAATTAGACTACACGTTGTAAGTGGATTTGAAATACTTGACTTTGAATCAAGTTGAACAACACAGCAGTCAACAAGAACAGCTCAATCTTTTAGCGGGAAGAGTGACCAAATCAATTAATAACTGTGGATCGTTACCAGGGTCTGCAGTAATCCCAAAATAGTTGTGGTTAACATAATATTCAAACTCGACAAAGAGCATATTGAACAAGACCGATTCGATATTGAATGGGAATCTTTTGACGTCAGAAACAGCTCCAGTCTGTCAGAATATTGTCATCGTCTGAAGTGCTGTCTTTACAAGCTCCCCTTTATCAAGATTCTACAGCTGTTCACGTACAATCATATGACCCTATCAGCAGACAAGCCATACATGCTCCTAGCACCAATTTGTGTCATCACCGAGTGGAGGAGCAAAATGAATTAGTCTCGCGCTAGCGAGGGTTAACATGATAGGTTATACTACCGGTTCGGATCGCTGCACGCAAGGGACGTCCCGATGTCAGTATCGGTACCTCAGGAACAGTTTTGAATTTAGCCAGTTTAGCCAAAGTTTTAGTGTGACTTTGTTGTCGATAAAGGATCTCTAGTGTTTGGACTCTTATGAGACACGCTTTATGGAGCTGCCCGCTAGACTGAGATGTAACTGACCAGGCTTGGTCAGTCTGGGGGCAGTGCAGGCTTGGCTGTGGGTCACATTCAATGGCATACGTGTATGTCGTGTTTTCGATCAAGAGCTGGTACGTAAATAAAGATTGGTGGCCCAACAAAAGTTTGGCAAACGACCGATCTCAAGTTGTACTACACAGCTGCAAAATAATAGATAAAAAAGAATATCAATGTAGTACAAAAGAGCATACCTGCCTCAAATCATAGAAACGACAGTATAAACCCAATCTCGCACGGTGGTAACGGCATGACGTTGCCGCTGCCAAGGGTCTTGGGGTTCTTGGGGTCTTTGAACTGGGAAGCTACGGGACAGGACATTTGAAGAACCCCACCAAGATGTCCCTTCTTCTCTCGTTCATCTTCTTTTCCCTCCTCTCTCCGCACAACAAGAGCATCGGGCTCTTAAAAAAAAAACAGCTGACGTATTCTCACCATACTCATCGCTACCGTCATCGTCGACGGCGACGTCAATTACCAACATGGCGGCCTTCCTGCGTGGCAAGCAGACCGGCATGCAGAATGACCTATCAGCGAGCATCAGACCCGAACTCTTCATGCCCGACGATCAGGCTCGCTATGGCATCAACTCTCAGATCAGGTAACACTTCATTTGGCCCAACCTGCGTCGTGGCCCGAAATAACTCAGCTGACCCCCTCACTCTTCGTCACAGTTGCTACGCATACGATCCAGTCCAATCCCTCCTAGCTATTGGAACCAGTGAAAGCAAGTTTGGCCCTGGCAAGGTTTACATCTTCGGACAGCGCCGCGTACACAAGACAATCGAGCCTTCCCGAAGCACAACATTCCAGATAATACAATTCTCGGCGAATCGCCTCGTTACCGTCGATGCGAGGAATGAGTTGGGGATATGGGACCTAGACACGGGCGAGCGCATTGCCTCCTTGGTAGTCGCCGGCCAGGTCGTCTCTTTGGTGACTGATCCCATGCTTGACTGGGCTTTTATCGGACTGTATAATGGCGACATTATGGCCTTCGATCTCGATAGAGGAAGCCTGGCTCGTTCGTTTAGATTGCCCAACTTCTGGAAGGAGAAGAACCCCAGTGCGATCACCCCAAATCTCATAACCATGTCCTTGCATCCCAGAGACGTCGGAAAGCTTCTTCTAGGATACACGTATGGTGCCGTTGTTTACTCCTTCAAACAGGCCAAGCCCGTCAATTACTACGAGTACGTGGTTCCTGCAGGTGCCCCAGGAGGTAATGGCGTGGCCTCCGAGACGGCTCGAAAGCCCCGACTCACACACGCCTTATGGCATCCATCCGGCACGTTCGTTCTGACAGCGCATGATGACGGAAGCTTAGTTTTCTGGGATCCCAAAGCCGAGAGAGTTGTCATGGCGAGAACACTCACTGACTTCAATGTCGACCAACCCTCACCCGAGACACCTGCACCCGCTTTGCCTGAACCCATCACCAAGATCGCCTGGTGTTGCAAGGAGAACTGTGACGATAGTGGCCTGCTAATTGCGGGTGGACAGCGTCCCGATGCATCACCAAAGGGCTTGACATTTATTGACCTAGGCCAGACACCGGTTTATGCGACCTCGACGTGGCAAATATTGGCAAACTACTGCCGCGGAAAGCGACAGACTCCCCTTCCCCTTCCTTCTGGCGCCCAGGCAATTGACTTCCTCCTTGTACCACGGGCCTCACCTCATTTTGGGGGCGCACAGGATCCCATTGCTGTTATGGTTCTCCTCTCCTCCGGAGAGCTTATCACCCTGAGTTTCCCCTCCGGATATCCGATCAGCCCCACCAACCAACTTCACCCGTCCGTGTCGTTTGTCCATCCATTTGTGACAAAAATTAATGTTTCCCCTCTGGAGCGACCCCGATGGCTCTCTATGTTCGAAAAGCGCAACCAGGGTGAACTGCTGCTCAAAGGAGGCGCCGAAGCATCGCGACCGCGAAAACGGTTTGAAGAGCGAACCATCATTCAAGCAGCCCATGCTGATAGCACCATTCGGATCTGGGACTCTGGTCACGATGACGAGATTGAGAACGGAACTCAACTCCAGGTTGATGTTGCACGAGCTTTAAACCGGTACGAGGATGTTGAGATCACTTGCATGAACATGGCAACCAGTACGGGAGAGTTCGTCGTGGGGACACGGACAGGCGAGGCCGTTATATACCGTTGGGGCCAAAACCGCTTCTTCGGAAAAGATCAGGTACCTGAGCTTGACCCTAACCCCAAGGGACTCACAGATATCAGCTCAAGAGCAGAGCCAAATCTCAAAGAGGGTTTGCAGCCTCTTATTCTCTATGAGATGATGATGGGACCAATCACAGCTGTCCAAGTATCCAACGTTGGCTTTGTAGCTGTAGGCTCAGAGCTTGGATTCCTCACATTGATTGATCTTCGGGGTCCGACCATCATCTTCCAAGCACCCATGACAGATTTCGCGAAGCAAGATAAGCGATCCTCATTCTTGAAGGGGCATCATTCCTCATCTGAACCACCAAAAGAGTGGCCTGTTGTGATTGAGTTTGGTGTCATGACCTTGGATGAGGATAAGTATTCTAGCATTTGCTGCTTTGTTGGAACGAACCTGGGTAAAGTCATTACCTTTAAACTTCTTCCTGGAAACGATGGCACCTATTCTGCCCAGCTGGCGGGTTTCGTATCATTCGATGGCAAGATCATTTCACTCAGTCCTATAGAAGCCGAGACAGGAAAGCCTGCTATTGCCACTGGGCCAATTGTCGCGGGACTCAGGGAGGGACGCCAAGTAAATGGCGTACTCGTTACAGGTATGTGGATTAAACGGTGACTCAAATACAGAAAGCTAACGATCGCCACAGTCACGCAAACAGAAATCCGAATCTTCAAACCAGCCAACTCGAAGGGTGCTTCCAAAGAGTTTGATAGCATTCTCTGCGATGCTGCTTGTGTAGCGGAGCTCGAGTTGCAAGGATTCGCCGTCGTGGGCATGTTTGGCGACCGAACTGCACGGGCATTTTCGATTCCTGGTCTCAGGGACCTTGGAAAGGCCGATCTCCCCATGGTAGATGTGACAAGGAGCACCAACGCGATCGTCACTCAAACAGGTGACATCTTTGCGTGGTCAGGGCCAAGCGAGTTGGCTGTGATACATGTCTGGGGAACAGGCAAGGGACCCAAGCAGTCACCAGACACGATGATTAACCCTAAACTTGAGTGTCCCCCTCGACCAGTCATTTCCAACATGCAGTGGATCTCTGGCAGTCAATACATCTCTCCTACTGACCTTGATTTGCTTGTTGGTGGTGCAGATAGGCCACCCAGTAAGCGAATGATGGACGCGGCGGCAGCAGAACAGCGTGCTGCTCGAACAGGGGAACCGGCCGTGGCTGGCTCAAGCAACCAGGAAGGATGGGGAGATTATCTGACACGGCAACTGAACGAAAGGACAGAAAAGTTGAACATCATGGGCGACAACATGGAGAATTTACAGAACAACAGCGCTGGATGGGCGGACGACGTGAACAAATACCTCAACAAGCAGAAGAAGAATGTTATCCTGGGCGGGCTCAAGAGTAAGTTCTTCTGATTCGAGGTCGAAGATATGCCACAGATTATTTAGTGAACGGGCGAGCAGGAAACAGGTCAGTTGTGTTCACATTTAGATACCACGTTAAATTATTTTACAGTTCACGAGTCACAATTATATACCAGAAATTTTATTCATCACGTTAGCCAACAGGGATGTCACATACTATTTGTACAATAATTTAAAGACTCAAAGGAGTATCTTATTGAACAGAGGTTTCTGCGTTGTTGCTGTTGTCCTTTGCAACAAGACTCTATCCAACTACTAAAAGACGCATTCTCGAGACCAACAATGACAACGGCCACTTGACCAAAATGAAAACTCAAGACAGGAAAGGAAACCCGAAGAAATCCAAACAAGACTCCGACCTGCTACCGAAAATTCGATAATAACACGAGGACAGCGGAACCCAAATCAACAACACCACATTCAGCTATGAGCGACAGGCGCCCAGTGTACTCTCCTAAGAGTCTCATCAGCATCGGGAACACCCTCGACAGTGGGAGCCCTATAAACAACAGGAATATGTTCAACAGCGGCAGTTTCGTCAACAGTGACAGTCTCCTCGTCGGCATCTGGGGCACTGCTGATTGGGGCCGCATCCTCAGAGTACTCTTCACTGTTGATGAAATCTCGAATCCTTCCACAAGTGTCGCATGTCGTAAGTTTGTCGTCTTCGGCAAGCCGCTCGTACTGCTTTTTCCATTTAGCAGCACTCTCCTTCCACCCAGCCACGTCCATCTCGGACTGGTACAGTTCCTGTAGGCAGGTATTTCTTTCCCTCTCTATTGCCGCAGCATTCGACTGGGCTGCAATGTAAACAAGTTCATACCGCTGGGCTCGTGCGATTTGCTCGGCCTGTTCCTTGATCGTCTGCTTGTAACTAGCTCTCCAAACCATGGACAGAAAAACAAAGAGGGCGGCAAAGAAGAGGCAACATGCCAGAACGATAACAACCACCTGCAACTTCTCGTGGTCGTACAGGAAGGTTTCTCGGGAGTAAAGAGGTGCCATTTTGTCAGCCTTGAGAGATGTTAGCTTTTTTCGAGATGGGATACTTACCTGATACACCGTTAAATGAGACAAAACAGTGTTGATTGGGAGAAAATGTGTTTTGAGGCAATATCCAACTTCGATGGTGAGGATGAGTTGATGAGACATGAAAGCAGAGTATATCTCAAGTATTATATAGGGAGAAAGAAATTTCGTGTTCCACCAAAGGTGTAGCCATTAGAACAAAAACCACGCAAAGAACACTGTTGTTTGTGGCATAAGTGAGACTCGTTCCTCGAAACAATCGCTTTGTTCCTCGAGGTATCAAGGCGTTACCAGTTCTTGGATATCACAAAATGTTCCTTAACTACAAAAGGTCTTTGTATAACAGCTATTTAGTTCTTCTTACGAGGCTATCTATTAGCATTGGTCTTTGAGAACAATGATTTGTCACACAGAACATTGTAAGTGGTGTGGTCTGCCATCAAACTCTTTGAATTTCATGCACGCCGCGACCAGAAATAGGAACAAAGAACCAAATAGGTGTATTACTGTTTTCTAAATGCAACTCATGTGAGCAGCAGTAGAAGACATGATAACGATCCGTCATTGAGATTAAGCAGAAAAGGAGTTGAGGGCGCTTGACAAGAAGAATCAATTTGTTTGATAATCATAATATATTTCAACCTCGTGACTGTAAAATATGTATCATTACGGTACTCAATACACATACTCGAAATTGGGGTTCTCTTTATCAGTCATGTCGGTAAACGCGGTACTGTTGGCAGTGAAATCATGGCCCGTTGCACGTAAAGCCTCGCGCTGTTGCTCTTTACGCTTATTCTCCCACTTGAACGCATACCTGAAGATGAAGAAAAGGGCAAATTCAATGCAGTTGGCGACGAGGAGTGAACCGATACCGAGGTGGTACGAGGGTGCTTGTTCAGAGCGATAGAAAAAGGGGCTTGCAATGTTACCGATACAGGCGCCGAACCAAATCATACCCGAGACAATCATTTTCTTGGACTGACCACCGGTGTTTGAAGTGATCAGAGACAGCGAGATGACAAAAGATGCTTGGTAAGAGCCGGTGAGATAACTAGTGACGTTAGAAGGCTATGGATTTGGAGAGTCATGGTCGAAACTTACAAGCAGATCAAACGTCCAATGTATGCATCTTTAGGGGCGAGAAGAAACCCAAGTGCTCCAGCAATAGTTGGAATCATGAATATAGCGCTCACAAGTGTTCGACTATTTTTGGGCATGTACTTGTTGGCCAGAGCACCCAGGCCAATCCAGATGACAACAAGGGCACCCTGGGGGATGCCTAATAGTGCTGTGTGTAGAGTATCGAAACCAAGTCCCTTTATAACCAGTGTTGAGAAGTTGGAGATACCACCGTTAGGGATATTGGACACGAAGCCAAGCAGCGTGAACAGCCAGGTCTTGTAGTCCAGGTAAGCCTCCTTGATCTGTTTCCAGTTGATTTTGCGTTGTTCGATACCAGTTTGATTGCGTCGCATTCGTGCGATCATGACGAGTTTCTCATCATGGGAGAAACCCCAGATAGTGCGAGGAGAGTTGGGTAACAACAAGACGAGGATGATTCCCCAGGCAGCGCAAAAAGCACCGACGACGAGGAACTCGTATCGCCAAGACTGGAGTGCGCCCTTGATGTTACCGATACCGTAACCTGTTAGGGAGATGTCAGTGATGTCGTCAGCACAATAGCTTATGACTTACCGATCAAGCCTCCGCCAGCGACACCAACGCCGTTGAAAGCATACCAGGCCGAGATACGACTCGGCTGCTCTTCGCGCGTAAAGTACATGGAAGTGATGAGCATGAAAGCTGGGTCGGCGATGGCCTCAAACGCACCCGAGAGAACTCGCAGAGCAAGCAGACTTGCAAAGTTCTTGGAAGCGGCTTGCGCCATGAGAAGAGCTCCCCACATGAAGATGTTGAAGGCCAGGTAATAGCCAGGAGGGCTGCGCTGCATGAGTAGATTCGAAGGAATGGCCCAGACTAGCCAGCCAAAGTAGAAGCTACTCGAGAGCCAAGAGTACTCATCGCCTTGAAGTTTGAGATCATCTTTGAGGCCAAAGATAGCAGCATAGGACCTGGGCATGACTGATTAGATGTGCAATTCTATGCTAGGTCGTTACTTACAGTGTAGTCTTGTCCACGTAGTAGAAGAAGTAGCAAATTCCCAAGACAGGGATGATGAGCCGATCCAGTTTTCTCCTCACTCTCTTTTCCAAGATCGGGTCAATTGAGTCGTCGGTTGGGTATTGCGCGAGAGCCTCAGCGTAGATGCCGTCCACTTGAGGTTTATCGACGGTGACAGACCGGACGCTGTCAATCTTGGTGATGTCATTGCCCGCTTGCTCTGTTTCTTGAGCTCGAGCCTGTTGGAGCTCGGCCTTGACGATGCCAGTATCGGCCATCTTGGTTGCTAGGGGTCGATGAGATGTGACGAGTCTACTAGAGAACCGGGGAACGAGATGGTTATGTTACAAGACTGGGTATATATGTTTCCGAGATGCGATAGCAGGCGCCGATCTCGCTGCAACCCAATGATACTTATCTTTAACTGTCTTGATTGGTGCTGACCACCATCATCGTTATTAGGACAAGATAAATCGTCCAGTCACTCACACAAATGTCGGCTTTTCGGTTCTTGATCAGACTCCCGAATACTCGTGCCTCGCATTGAGTCAGTTTTCGTTGAAACAGAGACTGCTTCCCATTGATGGCCTTTAAATTCCACAAATCACAGCTCGTTGCGACGGTCAGTTTAGCGAAGATCTCCTCGTTAATTAAACCTTAGCAAATCTGTGAGCTTAAGGAGCTTTGGGGTTCTTGATGGAAAATGAGGAGAAATTGTGGAGAGGCCCGGGGTAGGTTCAACGCTAGGATGGAGAACCATGTTCTTCACAACGTCAGTGGAGACAAGATAGGAATTGGGGGTTGAAGAGGTTGGGGGAAGCGGAGGTTATTATTGCTTGTCCGAGTTTAGCATGTCAGACATTGCTCCAAAGTGTATTGCACTCATGACCAATCACGGAAACTGTAAGCGGGTGTCACGATATCGACTGACAATGGTGCTTGCGGTATGTCACCGTCTTACACGTACTCGGACAAAAGACAAGCTTGGGGCCATGATGGATATTTCTGACGTGCTTTAAGGTGATAAAACGAAGCTGAAGTACCCGATAAAGGAATTAATTCTTGATTGAGTGTAGTAATAAACGGGAATGGTATTCAGAAATCAGAAGTCGCCAAAAGAAAAGAAAAAATCAAACTGTACATGAGTAAAGATCTGGCTTTGAATTTATTGTCACCAGGGAAGTCCAATTGTATCCTAACATGTCTCTAAAAAGACATTGTAGGTATCAATGAACCACTTGGATCCCCATTCCGCTTCTTTAATATATATTCTTGCCATACCGAGTTGGGCAAGGCGATCTCGGTCTATTTTCATCGGAATATCTTCACCCACCCCTCCTTCGCATTGTGGTCAGATATATTGCTGCCACTACAGAAGTGTCTTGTTCGATGGTTGAAATAATGGTCAGAATGGTGTAGTACGGAACTCTATATTGAGAATGACTCTCAATACCCAAGTCTTTCGAACTGAGCCCCAATTCCATACAAATCGGCGGAACGTGTCCCTGTCATTCTGTCCTGGATACTCCTGGTAGTAGATTCATCTGCAATGAATTCTTCTAATAGAAGCGCGAGTACGCAGCGTCGAAGGTACTCTACAAACTCGGGGAAATGGATTAAATACCCAAGCTCCGTGAACTGGAATGGAACATTTGATGGATAACTGGCGCGGCTTATGGTCCATGTCGAGAAGGGGTCGTCTCTGGCAGGACGTTCGATAAAGGCAACAATCTGGAAGGGGACCTCTTGGGGAGGAATAGGGTCGAGATCGCTTTGGGTAGTGAATGAGGATCGGTCCTGGGAACCTTCGTCACTATTGAGGAAATGATATGTCAGTGGTTGGCTCAAAATACACGTAGTATGCCAAACAAAGATGGGATTTAGGTAGGGATAAGGGGTGGGGAGAGTTTACCCAAAGCATGTGGTATCATCTTCTGCGGTACTAATTTGCGACTTCATTGTTTACTCGGGGAAGCAGATCGCTTAGAAAGGAAGACACAGCAGCGTGTAGTAATTGCTTGATCCAGGAGAGCTTGTTGAGCTTGTGTCGGAGGCGATACTGCCACTCAAGTACAGGAGAACATCCTCATATTTAACGTCGGACATGATCAAAACAAGCTATAGGCAAGAAAGAAGCGGCGGGTCTTCAGCCGCTCATTGTCAAGGGGCAGTCCACAGTCAGTGACATGGCTGCAGTAGCTGGACGATGGGTTGCGACAAAGTAAAACGCGGTATCGTATTATTTCGCGTCTGGGGGGGAGATCCGAATGTCTCGGGGAAGTCGGACATCAAATTGAAAGAGACAAGAAGAGGTGACGAGAAGGGGAGTGAGACAAGAGGAAAGATGGGGGAGGAGACACACAAAACAGAGTTTGGGATTGTGCAAGTAGAGAATGGAAGAGAGAAAGATGGAAAGGGGAAACTAAGATAGGGAAGGGAGTGCCTGCCGTATTGCTGAGGGAGGAGAGATCTCACCGCTACCACGAGGTGCGAGTACGCCCGAGAGATGAAGAGATGAGATCATGCACGAGGATAGAAACTGGAGAGAGAAGGCGAGGCGAGGCTGTTGGGAAGGCAGTTTTAGTGAAGATAGGGGGGGGTGAGTTCACCAACCACTCCTTCTAGGCATCCATCCCTCTCGTTGCTACCAACCAACAAGAATAGAAGCCAACGCCTTGGAGGTCTTTCGTAATCTTTAGCATTAGGCGTTTTTCTACATCATTCCTACGATACCGTTTCTGATTATTTCCAGAAAACTTCTGTACTACAACTTAGCATCTCCCTTGCTTGTGTAACACCGGTTATTATATCGTGTCATTCTTGTCTTATCGACCGGGTCGACCGAGTTTTGCCTTGAGACTGGTCTCAGCTTCTCCAACCATTCCCGTTTAGACAAGACTACATTCCATTCAACTCCACAAACGAGACCCAAAGACGGCGGCAAGTAGGAATACACTTCCGGATCAGCTTAGCATGAGATCGTCTAAGCTCAAACCGGCCAACGCTTCGGGGGTTTCTCAAGGGGAAGCGCAACGAGATAACCGGAGCCGCCAGCCAAGCATCTATTATTAGTGTTACTCACCGGTCGGTCTGGTAACTATGCTTGGTTTACTTGAGATACCTTATTTTGCACATGTTTATTCTGGGCTTTGGGGTTTACATCAGGAGATCCTTGGTCGAGGCTGAGGCAACAAGCTGGGACACTCCATCATTGGCGTGGTTCGCCCATCTGAATTTTGACAAGGCAACTGCCAATTTTTCTTGACTCATGTACCTACAGTAGCAGTAGTTGTGCTGACGTTTTTCATCAAGACACCCCCTCTCTTGTTAATCTCCCTCGAGCTGTTCATGTATGCGATATATGCAACCTGTTATTACTGATTATGGCCAGCCTTGTTCCCCCAATGATATCTCAATGGCCGATATGTTATAATATCCTGTGTCACTTTGAATTCGCTCCTCATTTGTTTAAATTGAAATTCGCCCCTTGAGCCTTGCATATAAGCCCGCGTACCTGACGCCCGATCTTTCATGCGCGACAAAGGAGGTGCTGCGCTGGGGAAATAATGATTTCAGACACACGTCACGTCGAAAATCTAAACATGCTTGACTCACAGTGAGTTTAAAAACAAAGTCTTCGTTCTGCCCCTTGTCGTCTACCGCACTCTTATCTTGACAAAGTCCTGATATCGACACAGAACGCGACAGCCACAGATAACAATGCAAAAAGAGGCTGCGCCATGTCGTTGGAACTATTTACATACAACATCTGTTACAAAATATATGCAGTCGCCAAACAAGCCATTGTTTGCTTGATTTCCAAAGAAACAATGGAATATCGACTATAATTTTATATGATATCTCACCAACCCTGATAGATTTCGAATCGTTTCATACTGTTCACTCCAGTTGTAAAATGTCTGCCCCTTTATGCAATGTCTCATCTGCTTTTATTCTCCTGAAATTGGACATCCTTTTATGTATTTTGTGCCACCTATCGACAAGTGATGTCATTAAAGTTGATTCACTGGTATCCTGTCTGGCCTGTCAACCTGCCATCAGCATGAGATTACTCGACTAAAGTTTGACCTTATGTATATCCCTTGGGATAGATCAAGGTTACAAGATAAAAAAACATATTAAGTTTGCCACACTAAAGCACCATAGACGATGCCCTCAAATATAGTTTTTTCTTTCAGTATTGTCACAGCAATAGATATTATACTTTGACTTTAAACCTTCAGTTATTATGAATATAAATCGAGTGCAAATTCCCTTGCAAGTCCTTTCCCTTTTCACATCACCAAATCACCCCAGAGCCAAAAAGCCAGAACAAAAAAATCAACAACACATCCAAAATGAATACAACACCACCGAGCAGAAGGGTCGCCCTGACCGCTAGGACCAGCGATAACAGCACAACCCACCGCAAATACGAGAACTCCTGGTACGTTGATCCTGCCACTCTGAACAAGAACGAATGTGAAGACCAGTGGCTGACTGCCATCAGCATGAGATATTACACATTGTTATCTACATTACATAATCAACCATTTGACTTCTCAAAAGAGTTAAGAGGGCCACTTGACCGGCTTTGGTTGATCAATTGCATATTCTGTCATTCTATTCCTTCCTCCCTAATTGGACACTGATTTCTTCGGGAATAAACGCTCTCAAAGTAGGAGGATCTCTGCTGAGATATAAAGAGTTACAAGTCAGCCACTACTTCACTTCAGCTAGGTACACATCAATTAACCCTATTATAATTCTAGATACAGTATAAAAAGTCCCGATGTTTTGTTTCTCTTATCATCCTTCGGCATCACATACCTTTTTCAACATGAACAAATCTCTTTTCCATCTTGGTACCACAAGTTTTTCCACTTTTACCCGTGATTTCGTCATATGAAACAACATTTACAGGCTCTGCCCCAGGCTTTCACAAGAAAATCGCTTTGTTGCGGGCTATGCTACGTCAATTGCCCCCGACATCGGGTGGAACTTTTCCCCAACCTCCGAAAGCCGGACTGCCCCTCCATGTGCGGTGCGGGGCCAAACGTTTTCCCTGAGTCAATACGTAGGTACTTACCTACTACTATCCGGAGCTGCTAAAATTGTTGCTCTGCTTCCAACGAGCATCTTTCTATTACGCACATTCACAGAAACCTCAATTCATCGACAACAATGCCTCAATCCGCTCTTCTTCTCGGTTCCGGCTTCGTTGCCACCCCCGCCGTTGAGGTCCTCTCCAAGGCCGGCATCCACGTTACCGTTGCCTGTCGTACTCTCTCAAAGGCCAAGGCCCTCGCCGGTACCTACGACAACACAAACGCCATCAGCCTCGATGTTAACGATTCCGCTGCCCTCGAGGAGGCTGTCTCCAAGCACGATATCACCATCTCTCTCATCCCCTACACATACCACGTCCACGTCATCAAGGCCGCCATCAAGGCCAAGAAGAACGTCGTCACTACCTCTTACGTCTCACCTGCTATGGAGGAGCTCCACGAGGAGGCCAAGGCTGCCGGTATTACTGTTCTCAACGAGATTGGTGTAAGCCTGCCCGTCGAGGATTCAATTGTATCATACTGACTGTTTTAGGTGGACCCTGGGTATGCTTGGCGACAACAATCCCTGGTCCTGTTCGTTTGCTAACTTTTCCAAGTGTCGACCATCTCTACGCTGTTGACTTCATCGACCGTATCCAGCAGGAGGGAGGCAAGATCAAGTCCTTCCGAAGCTTCTGCGGTGGTCTTCCCGCTCCTGAGAGTATGTTGCCCCTATCAATGGCTACTGCCAAAGCTAATTCTCTTCTTAGACTCCAACAACCCTCTGGGTAATTCGAATCCCATCCACCGCACATGACAGAGCCACTGACAGCTTGCAGGCTATAAGTTCAGCTGGAGCAGCCGCGGTGTCCTTCTAGCCCTCAAGAACAACGCCAAGTATTACGAGGATGACAAGTTGGTCGATATTACTGGTGTCGACCTTATGGGCACTGCGAAGCCTTACCACACTGGCTACCTAGGATTCAACTTCGTCGCCTACGGTAACCGAGACAGTACCGGTTACCGCCAGCGGTAAGTCTAAAAGAGTAACACCTAAAGGCTGTAATTAAAGTTTCATAGTTACCGCATCCCCGATGCCGAGACCGTTGTCCGAGGAACCCTTCGTTACAATGGCTTCCCTCAGTTCGTCAAGGCCCTTGTCGACATTGGCTTCCTCAGTGATGAAGAGCAAGACTTCTTCAAGCAGGCCATCCCCTGGAAGGAGGCCCTCCAGAAATTTATTGGTGCTAGCTCATCAAGCGAGGAGGATCTGACCAAGACTATTCTCTCCAAGGCCTCCCTCAACGACGAGTCTGTCAAGGCCCAGGTCCTGGCTGGACTCAAGTGGAGTAAGTCGTCATAGTTTTCAGTGGATTTGTTGGGGTATATGCTAATACCTATGCAGTCGGTGTCTTCTCCGACGTCAAGATCACCCCCCGTGGAACCGCTCTCGATACCCTTTGCGCTTCTCTCGAGGAGAAGATGGCTTACGAGGAGGGCGAGCGTGATCTTGTGGTAAGTATCTATTGATCCTTCTGCATCTGTTGACTCTTGATACTGACTGGAATGAAGTTCCTGCAACATACCTTCGACGTTGTCAACAAGGACGGTAGCCAGAACACCTGGACTTCTACCCTTGTCGAGTACGGTGCCCCTGAGGGTTCCGGTGGCTTCTCCGCCATGTCCAAGCTAGTCGGTGTTCCTTGTGGAGTTGGTAAGTTTCTATTGACATCCTTTTGTGGTCTGCATCGAGATATACTGACATAGTCCAACAGCCGTCAAGCTGGTCCTCGACGGCACCATCACAGATAAGGGTGTTGTCGCCCCTGTGTACCCCAGCCTTGCCAGGACATTGATGAAGACACTCAAGGACGACTACGGGTAAGTTTTGTTGGTCGTGTATTGTCAATTAACCTACTAACAAGGTTTAGCATCGAGTGCAAGGAGAAGATCATTGCCTAAGTGGCTTAAAAAGACGTCGACCAGACCCGGCATGTGAAGGATATATGCAACCCTCTACAGTTGACTGGTTCTAACACCACCCCAAAAGTAAAGTAAAACGAATAAAGACAAGCTAGTTCCCAGCCACCGCGATATCGTCTTGGTGCTGATGTGATATTATATTAAGCGAAAGTTTTATGCAACCTCTATTACCCCTTTTCTATGCTTAAAGTGTTTGGACGGAAAATAAGAATGACGCCCCAACTCCCTACGTGTGCAGATCTCCTTCAGCTCCAGGCCTATAGGAGAGTGAACACAAAGGAAATTGCGGCAAGTACTGAAGCAAAGCTCACGCTCTGAGTCTTGACGGCCGAGCTGACAATGACAGGAGGGTGACCGCCTCCGTTTCCGTTCCCTCCGTTCCCTCCGTTCCCTCCGTTCCCGCCGTTTCCGCCGTTTCCGCCGTTTCCGCCGTTGCCTCCATTTCCGCCGTTGCCACCATTGCCTGCCGAGCTGCCTCCGCTGCCTCCGCTGCTTCCGTTGCCTCCGCTGCTTCCGTTGCCTCCGTTGCCGCCATTACCACCATTTCCCCCGTTGCCTCCATTTCCCCCGTTGCCTCCATTTCCCCCGTTGCCTCCATTACCACCGTTGCCGCCAGGGATAGGAACAGGCTTGCTACCATGGTTGCAGCCACCAGGAGGACAAGTTGGAGCCGTCCAGTTTCCGGTGCCGTTATAAGAGCATCCATGGCATGGCTGAACAATGGGCTTGCCGACAGGCTGACAATTTCCACTGGGGCACTTCTTACGGTAAGGGCAGTCGACAACACTGGGTGGGCATTCGTGCCAGACATCACCAGGCTTTGGACCAGGGTTGGGGTTGGGGTTGGGGACGGGCATGAGGGTCTGGGCAGGCCCGGTCCCAGGGGTAGGGGTAGCACTCGGGAAAGACTCGTAGAGGATCTGAGCATTGCGTCTCTTGTAGAGATCATAGATGGGCCATCCTCGGATAGTAGCGCCCCCACACGTTCCCTTGGACTTGTCGGCTGGATCACACCATTGATTGCAAAGGGCATTGTCGACTTTTACGACCCGGTAGGTGATGGGGCTTGTTGAGAGATCAAGACGGTCACAGACACAGCTGTTGCCGCGAAATCCGATGATGTTGCCGTTCGACGAGCATGACGAAGCACAGCCTGTTTGGCCAAGGTTGAACTGGCGAGGAAAGGTTCCGGGCCGTATAGCAACACATCCAACATGTTGAAACGCTCCATCCTTTGTCAAAGCAGGGTCGGCAGTCGATTGAGCGTAGATTCCAGCAGCAAAGATGCTGGCAAAGAAGAGTGATCGAACCATGTTGATACAAAGAAGAGTAAAGAATGACTTGGTAATGCACAAAAATGAGAGAGTGACTGAATGAATGAATCGAATGAAAGGTGCAACTTGAACAGAAACCGACGAGGAGAGGAGAACGAGTATTTATCTCTTGTTGAATGTTCTCGGCTTTAATCCTGGTTGTGAGTGTCATTCTCTTGGCTAATCGGGTGCAGAAAAGGGTCTTTTATCCAAGCAGTCCATCTGAGACAAGCCTCCGAAACCGTCATCGATAGACACTCTAAATGAACAGACCTAGCACCGTTCTTGGTACTTGGCGGCCGTTTCCGTGCTTTCACGAGGAACCTGAGACACCTATAGAACGTGTTATACGATGGTCTATGTCTAGGCACGAAAGGCAATACTAACAAACAAAGGTCATCAGGAATGAATTGTCTCAAATCCTGACCTAGTGTTACGTTTTCGATAATATTAATTTGTACTCTAATCATTGATGAAATACCCTACATCTATTGAATTAGATCATTCAAGAGGAGATGAACCGTCATGAGTCTTTTCAAGAGAGAAGAGGCGCGGTCTTGCGTAAACTCTATCACTCTGGCAGTGCTTTCAACAAATAGCAGGATATGCACGAAACTGTGTATGCATGCATAAGATATTCCGTTACAATAGTTGAATGGTTGGTTGTGCTTCGCAACCAAAGCCTAATCGATAGATCATCCGTTGGGCGCTTCTCGTAACGTTATTATTTCTCGTACCCCTAATATTTCCGTTTTAAGACTCCAAATCATCTCCGGAACGGTTTCGTGGCCTTGTGGCAATTTAGTGGCTCATAACGTTATCGTCAAGGTATTTGTTCAATGTGCTTGGACAATATGTAGCACCATTCCAAAGCCCTCACAATCAAGCTCATTCTCATACTGCAATTCTCTTGCAGTGCACTTCACACGGGTCAAAGTCATCAATTAGCAGATCATATCAATTAAATTGATCGAAAGCTGTTTTCTAGAACTAGTAAAATCAACCTCCACCGCCACTCCCGCCAAACCGGTCGCCCCTTTTGGTTGTATGTTTCTGCAATCCTTGGTTGCATCCGCCGACTTTCATGAAACCCCATGAATTGATCGCCTGCATTATCCATGCCCTTCCCTCCTCCCTAGCGATCAACTCTTCATCGTCTCGTCACCATGACCATTGCCACGTATCCACAGACTCTCTGTCTATGGTTCAAATCAACCATAAGCAGCCGATTAGATGTACCACATAGTGCTGCGGAAAAAGTCTCGCTGTCGCTGCTCACCTTCACCAGGTGGGTTGCTGGTTGGGCCTCCCAAGCGGAGCAAGACAGGTGCCTCGGCGGACCTGTTAGGAGCACCAGTCGAGATACCACGAGCTTGCTTCTCTCGGGCAATCTCGTGACCCTTGGGACCGATTCGGAAGCCTTCGCTGGAGGCAATGTTCTCGTGAGCGCGGGCTCGGTTACTAGCGAGATGCGCATAGTACACTGCAGGGTGCAGAGAAACTGGGGTGGTCGATCGGGCATACGAGTAGCACTGCTGGTAGATCATCTTTTGCAGATCGTTGACAGGCATCTTCATCTCATCAAGGATCACATGGTAGTGCACGGGTCGGGCTGTTCCTTGAATGGCGACATGAGAGCTCAGGTAGAAGTCAAACATGAAGGGGTGAGTGACTTCTTTTTCCACAAGAGTACCAGGCAGCGGGTTCTTGAACTTGTCTCCTTTCTGAGGGAAGAAACGAATGTGGTGGCGCTTTGTGGCCACAATCACAGTGAACTTTGGCATTCTACCAGGGGGAAGGACGCTATCAAGATACTTCTTGATCTCCTCAACTTCCTGGTCCAGCACGTAGGCAAACTGCCCCTCACCAACACCGTCTCGGAAATAGATCAGATGTTGAGGTATAAGCCCTGGGTGGTTGTGTCTCCACTGAGGGATGAGCTCTCCAAACATGAAGCGGATGTTGGAGGGCGTGAGCATCTCTACCCGATATCCGTTCGTCTCAGCGATGGCGGCGTATCGAGTCGCATCCTTGTCTACAGACATGGTCATTGAAGCAGTAGAAGGAGTGACACCTCCGGGGGCAGCGTGAGAGACGTCAACACCAACGATCATAGTTGGGCGACTGTCAGGGAAGAAGGTGGGCGACTTCCACAGGGGAGGGGTACAAGCAGTCGCACCTCCAAGCTTCGCGTTCACCTTCATGCAGACGTTGGAGTGGTATTGGCCATTATTCGAAGCAACATGTTTCGAGAGGACAACCTGAGTCAGGATACCGAATCTGATATCAGCCGACTTCTTGAGGCGCTCGTAGGTGCCGCTGTTCTTCTTGGAGACGACAACAAACAAGAGCTGAGTGTAGCCCTTCTTCTTGGTGATCTCATTGTGAGCCCACTCGATAGCACCAGCAGCATCGAAGCGTAGGTTTCCAGGGGTGTTCAGAAGTAGAGGATCACCTAATACTTTGCCACCATGACCCAAGAAGGCAGTCTTGAAGCTGGTCGAAAAAGCCTGGAGAGCGGGCAGTTGAACTGGTTGTTCAAGAGCAATGAACCCCCAGTTCATGAGAGGTGCAGTATTCTGCTTCCAGAACTTCTTGCCTCGCAAGTCCCAACGGCCGGCGAACTGAGGGTTGGCTGTGCCTTGACCGAACTTGACGATAGGAGGGGGTAGAATGCGGGCTTCTGTCTTCGCAAAAGAAGGCTCAAAGTTGACACCGTACTCTTTCAAGTATGGATCCTGGCCGATCTGTAGAGAAGCTGCTCCTCTCTGGATATCGCCCTTGCGCACATCAGGACGAGTGACAGCAATCTTGATCATTGCAGCTGTCTGGTCAGGATTCAGCTTGAAAGGGTATCTTTGCATGGGCTCAACAAAGGCAAGCTCGATCGGGATCTTGCCACCCTTTCCAGCATCGATGAGTGGTAGATGGGACAATCTCAGGGTGACCCCATGCTCCTTCTTGTAGAAGTCGAAGACTGAGACCTGCTTTCCGTCCTTCTCGAAAGTGAAAGTGCGGGCAGTCGCACCATCTTCACCAAACTTCTCGTCAAAGGTGAAGTCTTGGATCGTGTACAGTTTGTCCTCGTTCTTGCGACCCCTGTGCTTTACCTTGAACTTGAGGCGACGCATTTTTCGTAGCTGCTTGAATGCGTCCGATGATGCCCAACGGCCACTCTTCCTGTCTCGGACAGGTTTGAGGAGCTCTCCGATGGTCGCGGGAGTTTGACCACGGAACTTCCCTTCAAGGGTAGCGAGGAAGTTACAAATCATCCTGTCCATAGACTGGTTTCCAGTCCAGAAGCAAGTGTTGGCCACATCGATGTTGTAGCCAAGACCGACGCCACGCTGCTTGAGGTTGTCGGACATACGAATAGAAGCGTATGTTCCCTTGTGAACTTCAACTACGGCGCCATCCTCCAGAGGAGCTCCAGCCTGGCCCAATCGGTAGAAGTTTCTTTTGATTGCCAAAAGGTTCTTGGATGGATATTGTCGCACAAGGTGATCAAGAAAGTTCAGTGCCTCTTGAACACTGTTGTTGAAAGAGATCTTGTGCGCCAGATATCCTTGCAAAGCAGACACCTGGACCTCGGTGGTCTTTCGAATGGTGAGGTAGAAGCTGCCGCCTTCCCGGGGCTTGGCACCAGCGGCGCGTTTGCCTTCGTCGAGATCGACAGTGAACCGCATTTCACCACGGTCAATGAGAACAGGAGCCCAAGCAAGTTTCTTGCCATCGAAGAGCCACATGTCGAACTTGTAAGGCTTGAGGTTCTTCAGAGTGGTTGGGTGGGCCCAAATCTTCTTCATGACAGGGCCAAGCTTGTCTGGGTTGGGTGAGATGAGGACCTGTAATCATGTTAGATTATGTTGAGTATATGATACGAGCCGACTACTCACATCGTACTGGTAGATCTTCTTGCTGAAGTCAAACTTTGTCATGCGATATTGGTTGACTTCAACCATCTCAACCTTGCCTTCAGTGTTGAACTGTCCATTACGCAGCGTGAACAAGTCCTTCTTGGTCTCCATCACGTAAGCGTCAGGAGGCAATTCCATTCGTGTATTGCCTCGATCCTCTGTCTTCTGAGGCTTCGCAGGATCGAAACCAAGTGGCTTTGCATAGCCACCAGCAGCAGAGCCAGAAGCAGAGCGAGCAGGAGACTGAGAAGGTCGTCTACCCGACCCCGAAGGGCCCCCAGGCCCAGCTGGGGATGGCGAGCGGCCTCTATCCGACATTGCGACAGAGGTGTCTGAGGGGGTTAGTGACTGAGTTGGAAAGGGACTGAAGTGAGATGTAGAATATGATATGGAAGTGTGTCGAGAGTGTGTTGGGAGTGACTGGAAGGCAGAAAGACGCCGGCAGAACGAAGAAGAGATGATGAGATTTATAATAATCAGAAGAGAGATATGAATTATTGAAGGAGAGATAGAAAAGTGAAAACTTACCGGTCGCAGAGGGAAGATTTGTTATTGCACTTGAGTGAGAGCGTAGACTTTGAATCTGATCGATGTGAGAATTCGCTGTAGGAATAGTTGTGGTTTTTCTTGAATTGAGTAGAGGAAGCTTGATTTTTGTGATATGCTAATGAAGCTTGAAGATCTTGATGTGCTTGCCCAAGAAGAGGAAGCACGAGGAAGAAGTGGTGGTTGTGCGATGAGGAAGGAAGAAGGAAGGGAGGAAGAGGAGGGGCGAAGGGGATTATATAGGCAGAGAAGTGGGCAAGGGACCGTGATTCACTGTACCTACCTGAAATCTGATTGCAGTAGCAAGAATAGAAGTTTATGATGAGGAGCGGAGTGTAGGAGTTGCGTTACTCCTTTAGTGGTGAGAGGGTGAAGGAGGTGAAGGTGTGCGCGAGGAGAAAAAAGGACGAGTTTGGAGGAGCACACAAGAAATATATCTAAACAAGCGAGCTTTACAACAAGCCAGTCATAAATGCACTGTGTGTTTAGGCGTTGTCGGGGAAAAGCGATACCTGTTTGCTGGTTGTGTCTTGGGGAAGGAAACGGGCACTGGCAGACGTGGATAGAAGTGGCGATGACTCAAAAGAGTTGTCAACGGGCATGCAATACTGCTGCAATCGAGGATCTATTCTCATAGGAGAGCTTCTGGTTACTACATGAATATATTGTCTTCTCATTGATATAAATGTTTGCCAGTTTCTATCAGTCTCAAGTTTATTGAGTATTGAGTCGCACTCTTACTTGAGGGCTCGGGAGACCGCTATCCAAATTGATTTACAAGCTCAACAAACTCATTGTTTGACTTGCAGTAACATTCCAGACCGTATAATAGATAGGTAGGTAGCTTTGATATCGCAGCGGAGATTCGTAGTAGATATAGAAGCAAACATCTTTTAATATGTCACTACCCGCACCAGCATAGCTTATCCTGGTCTGATCGCAGCTTTCATAGCTTGGCTACACAACCAGAAAAGACCAAACATCATAAATAATTCAGCACACGACATTTGGATAAATACTCATTGTATGATTTTGCCTAAATTATGGATTGTAAAACAAGCAGGCTGGTATCTCGCTACCTCGGCTGCCAGCTCGACAAGCACAATATATCTATGATACCCGCGACCACCTGCATGTCTCCGATTCCCCCAAACGCCATACCATGCATAACATGCGAGGCAAAGACAATTCCAACCATGCCCACCATATCATCCAATTCCTTTTAAGTGGTATTATTAGATCGCCTTGCTTGTAACCCGGATTTTGCCTCATTGACCGTTGAATGTCTCTCTACCGGCATCTTGATCTCAAAATCGGTATCCTCCATACTGCCCAGGCGCTGGTGCGCCATATCCACCGGGTGCTTGCTGCCACGCGGCTGCTTGACCACTCACATCAGGTTGAGAATAGGGGTTTGCTTGATAGGCGTTGTTGGTCTCTGGGCGCAGCGGCGAATTCCTATATCCGGCTGCTGCCGAGGACACTCTTCCATACGGGCTCAACGGTCGGTTGCCGAACTCACCCGACGGTTGCCTTGCGTGAGAAGGATTGCTAAAGCGCGTCTGACCGCCACCAGCAGCCTTCAACGTGGCATAGTCAGGGAGCTGAGTATCTCGGAGAATAGAAACCATGGCCGTGGGGTTCAAGCGTTGGGCATCAAAGCTTTGGGAAGGCGGGAGAATGTTGAGCAGAAATGTGATATCTCTGTGTAACGCTGATGCTTGATTCCGGCGCTGCTGATCTAGGCGACGACCCGCGGCACCCTTTAGGGGCGATACGCCTCTAGCAAGTCGCTTAGGAGGATTGAGCTCCTCGTCGTCAACGGCGAGAGGTCGCTTGGGTGAAGCAGTTGCCCGGACATACTGAGGACGAGGGCTCTGCTCTTGTCGTAGCGGCAATGGGCTGTTCCGTAACGAGACAGCAAGCGGCAACTGCTGCTGTTGTTGCTGCTCGACAATGGGCATGGCTTGCCTGGGTCGCATCTGCACCGCTTTTGAAATGATGATGGGAGCCGCAACTGGATCAAACTTCTCAGAAGAGAACCGGGCTACGAAAGACTTGAGCTTGGGATCCTCAGGGAATAGCTCTGCCATTCGCTCTTCTAGTTTGGAAATTTGCGACAGCTCGCCATACTGTGATTCATACTTGTGGAAATAGGCGTAGAGAGGCTTGGCCTTTGCCAGTGTCTCTGGGTTGGAAATCAATCGATTGACACAAGTCTCGAATACAACTCGCGCATCTAGAAATAGTTAGCCCTGCCCTCTTCTCTCAGCATCGTCCACTTACTGGTTGTGTCATCTTTAGAGTGGAGGTATTTCAAGTATTCTATCATGAACACCTCATCGTTCGGAAACAGACGTGCGCCTCTTTCAAAAATCTTGGCGCCGACTGGATCCTTGTAGACGACAGACTCAAGCAAAGCTACAGCGACGTAGACATCACTAGTCAGACGTCCTTTTTGTCGTGCATCGGTGAAGACTTTGCGCAAACCACCCTCTGACTGGTTGCCTTTGCCTTGAATACGGCGTATGGCTCTTGCGAGGGCAATCCAGACGTAGGAAATCGTGCGCGACAGAAGTTGTGTCTCGGCCGAGTATCCTCTCTGAATTGCGAGGATGCGCTCTTCAATGGGTGATCGTTTGGGTTTGCTTTCTTCATCGTCTTCGTCATCGTTCTGCTCGATGGAAGCCTGGACAGGATCTTGCGCCGCAGCCTGCTTGAGTGTTGAGACCTCCAACTTCTCCCGCTCCTTGACCTTGTCACCCAACTCGTACAATGTTTCAAGAACCTCATCGTAGGGTTTACGAACAGCCTGGGCAAAATCCGCCTTGTCGACCTCCTTACCAGGATAGTTGACCTCAATGTGGTCTGCGTGCTTCAGAGCGAGCAACACACTTTCACGGTTTGCCCGGGTGCCCTCCAGCAGCAATTCCGTGCCCATCTCTTTGTCATTCTCGCGGATGTCGTTCTGAAAGCACCATTCTGCCGCATCAACCCAAATCTCGGGCCAAAATCGCAGCGCCATTAAAGCTTGCTTGTAGACATAGATCACCCGCTGATTGTAGATTTTGGGCTCATCGGTCTTCAATACCAGGGGATCCTCTTTTTCCCAGGCAATCCACTTCTTCCACATCTCTACCTGATCTCTGAATTCCTGATCACCATCAAATCCAGGTGCAGGGGGAAGTCTTGGGAGATTTGTGCGTTTGAGATGTCTGGTGATGTTGTCTAGAGCAATATTGGCGCTTTTGGCAGACATGTAGCCGGGCGAGCGCTCCTGTATGAATTTGCGACCCTTACGGCATTAGCTTAAATAGTAAACAGATGAATCATACTTACAGTCATCTTGTTGAGTCCCATCTCAAATTGGTCGTATTCTTTCCACAGGCTGTTGACAGTCGACATAGGCACAGCAATGGCACGTTGGTACACCTTGCGGAGCTGATCCATCTTCTGCTGGTCCTGCCACCCTGTTCCACCGATTTGACCTGGGCTGTTCTTGACGAACTGAACATAATCCTGCCAGATATTACCGGAATCTCGATCAACGCCGATGTTATCGATAACGAACTCGTAGGATTGGGTGACAGTTTGGCGAGCCTGGCCCGCTGGATCGTTGTTGAGGTCATTGCGACGGCGGATGTAGTTTAAATAGACTGTCCACAGCTTGACATTAGGAACGGTCATCAGACATCTGCCAAAAAGCTGCTCGGCATTAACGAAATTGTCCAGCCCAAGCTCCATTTCAATCCATTCAACCCAGACATCAGCCTGAAAAGATTGTTAGCACATATCATAGATGATGCAAGATTTCGCTTACAGCTTGTGGGAAAATCTCGACGAAGCGGTTGTAGGTACTTCGAGCCTGGTCGAGTCGGCTGGAGCGCCTGTGGTCGGCGATCAGGTTAATCCAAGCATCCATATCGCCACGGGGGTCTTCTTTGATACGGGCTTCGAGAAAGGCAATAGGATCGAGACCAGGCAAGGCTGGAGTCACATTGGAGGCAGCAGAAGGAGGAACAGGAACATGACTTGGAACTGGGAGAACAGGTTCATCAGATGCAGTGGAAGGGCCGGGATGGCTTTGTGACGGTGCTGATTCCGAAGGGGTACCAGCATTGGCAGGCTGCTCGGCTTCATCTTGATCCTCGTCCTCATCATCAGAGGCTTCAACTATGAATCCCCCAGACATCTTAGGTTTAGACGACTGGTGTTGAGGATCGACGGGCGCAGGTTGTTCAGAAACTTGTGCAGGCGTTCCAATAGTGACTGACTCCGGATCATATTCTCCACCTTCATCTTCTGTACCATTATCTGCTGTATCAGCATCACCAGAGGCGAGAGAGTCTTGAGCATAGTTATCAACTTGTTCCTCGCTATGCTGAACTTGATCACCCGGCGCCCCAACATCCTCTCCATCCCATGAAGCACCTTCGGAAGCCATCCTGCAACGTTCAGAAACGAAACCGTGTCGTGATTTTATCGATCGTAATTTCAGCGATCCTGTATGGACGCGTCGGGCAAGGCCGCGGAACCAGCAATGGCAAGGCCTAAATCGCTGATAGTGATCGGGGCTGGAAGAGGCAAGTTGTCGCTGTTCGATACGATCGCGGGTGTCTCGGTCAAAAAGGCGCGATGAATACGATCAAGAACGCTGTTCCTGCTGATACGATTGACGGAGTAGTAAGATCTGTCGCGAACACGACAAACTCTAAAAGCTGCGCCAGTTGCCTCGGAATGAAGTCTGTGAGCTCAGTATTTGACAAGAATATCGGAAACGGCAAGACAAAGGCGGTTATCAAGAGCGAGCCGAGTCGGGGGAATAAATGCGTCGTGTGTCGAGCTGCGCGCGGACGATTCTGACCAAGCGTCTCAAAGTCTGATAGCTCCAACAAAGAATGGCAAGCATGTATGGCAGAATCCAGATCGGGACTAGTGAGGTCGAAGGCGGTGAGATGATGTTGAGAGCCGCACTTTGGTGGGCCACCAGACTCTCAATCGTATGTATTGTTAGACAGTGTTAACGTTAGGTACTAAGTAGGGACCTACGTGAACAGAGAGGTATCTGAACAGAATAATATTGTTAGGTAGTTAATGAATATACCAATATGGTACGTCAATACAACCAGTTAATTGGTATCGACCTAGCTTGGTATGCCAGAGATTCAACAAAGATGTGATAAGTTAAGGAGTTGAACCCGAAGTTCTCTCCATTAACAAGATCGAATGAACGATCAATCAATCAACTGCAGAGATCACATGACGAAGGTTACAGAAGGTTGTACCTGTTCTTAGGACGGTCCCGTCGCGTTGAATCCCAAAACGCAACCTCTCTACGCGGGTGTGACCGCCTAACGCGTCCCACTACTGCCACTGTCTGTCTGTCTGTCTCTGCCACTACCTACCGTTGTTGCCCTCGCATTTTCAAACTGACGCCCAGGGCAAGTCATCTCCCATCGCAACCAAGCATCGATCCGCTCTTGTTTTCTTTTGCCTTTTACCCATGCTCGCATACTATCAAGACTAGTCCCGCCGCTTTTCATTAACCAACTCCATCCACCCACTTTCCTCTCTCCCCTTCTCTCTCCTACATCTACATATAACTCTCACACCGTGCTTCTTCCCACCTCAGCTTTCACACATACTCTTCTCTTCTATACATTCCCATTCTCGTCAACTTTTTGCTGTTGCCACTCGCACTGCGTGCTCTTAATCACAAGTTTTCCCATCTACATTCCGTCATCTTCAACCAAAATGTCCGTCGTATCGCTTTTGGGTGTTAATGTTTTGAACAACCCTGCCAAGTTCACCGACAAGTACGAGTTCGAGATCACCTTTGAATGTCTTGAGCAGCTCGAGAAGGGTTCGTGCCACTGTACCCTGATGCAAAACTCACAGCGCTAACGTGGAACAGATCTTGAGTGGAAGCTCACCTACGTTGGATCCGCTACTAGGTATGAAATAGTTCGATCCATCCCTATTCACACCGCTTCTTCTAACACCTCGCAGCGATCAATATGACCAGGAACTCGACTCTCTTCTCGTCGGCCCCATCCCCGTCGGCGTCAACAAATTCATTTTCGAGGCCGATGCCCCCGACACTTCACGTATCCCCGATGCTGAAATTATCGGTGTCACGGTGATTCTCCTGACCTGTGCCTACGACGGACGCGAGTTCATCCGCGTCGGCTACTACGTCAACAATGAATACGATTCCGAGGAACTGGCCGCCGAGCCCCCCACCAAGCCCATCATTGAGCGTGTGAAGCGAAACGTGCTGGCGGAGAAGCCGCGAGTTACTCGATTCGCCATCAAGTGGTAGGTTGAAAGCAATAAGATAATGCTAGACCATAAACTAACCTGACTTTAGGGATTCTGAGGCATCTGCTCCCGCCGAGTTCCCCCCTGAGCAGCCCGAGGCTGATCTTGTCGCTGACGGCGACGAATACGGTGCTGAGGAGGCTGAGGAAGAGGCTGCTGAGGAGGCCGCCGAGGAAGAGGCCAACGCCAAGGCCAAGACCGGCAATGGAGAGGATGCCGAGATGGCTGGTGTTGAGAACGAAGGAGACAATGCCCAGGACGAGGAGGAGTTGTCGGACGATGGCAGTGTCGACATCGAGGGTGAGAGTGAGGATGAGCTCGAGGAGGAGGAAGAAGGTGAGGGCGAGGCTGAGGCTGATGCCATGGAGGTAGACGGCGCTGAGAAGCCCGCTGCAGCATCATCGTCAGCGAAGCCTGTCAGCGTCGCTTCCTAAGCAGGTGAAGTTGGGGGAAATGCGATTTGGCTGTGATACCAAGCATTGGACATTGCTATGAAAGTGCTTTTATATGCCGGTTGGGACTTATTTGTTTAATAGAGTTATGAGGACACGAAAAGGGAATGATATCAGGCGGGCGGCGTGGGTATAGAGCCAAGGTAGTCGGCAGGATAGGACGAGCCTATCGCTCGAACATGTCCATGGTCCATGGATGAACCAAAATATGTTTGTTGTCAGTCAGATCCAGGAAGTAAGCGATGCGCAAGTAGTGTGCGACCTACACAATGTAATTCATTGCTACCAATGATTGATGCACATGCCAAACGTAATTGTATTTGCTCAGGGAAAAGTATACCAACGATAAAAATAAAGTTCGACATGATAAGTTCCAGCACGTGGACGTTGTGGAACTCTACCCCCGCGATATGGCGCCCCCATCTCAGCCTCGCCCACGTTCAGGATCGCCCGGTTCATGAGAGGAGAGGGTTGCATGACGTATGGGATTGGTGATAGAAAATGAATTACAAAGCAACACCATAGAGCAAGCAGATGCCTTCAAGTCCGTTCCGCCATTCCGCCCTCGTTCAATCCGTTGCCAAGCGCCAGGAGCCGTTCGAAAGCGAGAGTTTGGTGATCGACCAAACGCCCTTTTGCTTGTACAGCCGTTATCAAAGTCCTACCAACCTGCCTCACCACTCATCCTTCATTGCCATATCTCATGCCAAGAGAAATGGAACTCTGGGAAGATAGGGTATCATGAGGTTTGTAAATTTAACAGCCCCCAATCTAAAGTGATGGTTTTATCAAATATAATGCTTCCTGTGAGAGCTTCGATGATGATGGACTTGATGCATGCTGAATACTCTGGAGTTGACTAGAAAGATGTTCTCCGATAGGGTATCTGTAAGCAATATTGAAGGTGGCAGACAAGGTCGGTCATGTCTCGTCTTGCTGATCTCTCAACGTGTGACAGTTACATGGTCAACTGTTGGTCTCTGCTCCGTAGGGTTATCATCTACTAGTGCCCGCGTTACTTGGCACGCTAGAAGCCTTATTTTCCTTTACTCCATTCCAATGGAAGGTCTTCGCTTGCCCTGCCTTTTCCCCCTACCTACTACCTTTCTTGTATCTAGCCGTGGATTTCGACCGAGCAGGGCTCAGCCGCAATAGGTATGCATCGGAGTCCGCCGATAGATTGGACTCGAGAGAACGAGGACCAGGAGGAGGGAGTAGAAATACACCTCCCTCCTTCCTCCAGCATCAATGCTCCATCCAGCGAGACAAGACATAGATACCAGTCATAGAATGAAAGATATCTATCTTAACACTATCAACAAAGTGACGTGAGACTAAATCATCAATGACCACAAACACTTCCCAGGTCCTAGACGATCTTGTCAGAGCAACTGACCTCTTCCGCGAACAATATCTACGTGCCTCAATAACCCTTCAAGATGACATCGTCGCTCGTCGGCATGACACAGCCGAAAATCATTCCCGCAGCATTTCTGTGCCAGTATCTTATGGTGCACTCACGCCGCCTCTGAGGGCATCTACAGTCCCGATATGTTCAATGGAAACCTCACCTTTTACGACAAACAAACGAGCTCGAGCTGCTACTTTTGAGAGTACCAAGGAAAGACCATCTTTCTCTGCTGAGACTCAACCTTACACGAATTCGCCAAGCGGTAGTCATTACGCCGTCTTTCCACACGATGAAGATATCCCTTTTCTTCGCCTGCTTCCTGCTACAGCTCCAATCACTATGCGAGCAGTAGAGGAATACCCTCACAATATGGTCAGGGGTCACCTCCTTCCCTATTACTTGGAAGATCATCAACTCCTGCAGTATCTTCATGACACTGATTTTACTCCCGAGATGACTTCTCTTCTCACTGAGGTCATGAAACGTCGCTCCGACATTTGTACGGCTGTGTCCTTTCAAGACTTTGCCAATTACGAGAGGGAGCAATACAATCAATCCACCTTTGAAGTTTACGAAATAGGCCACGGCTGCAACCTTATTGAACTCAGCGCTGATGGAGATGGGGACGATCAGCCTGATGCGAGGTACACAGGTGATGGGCCATGTGAAACCTCAGCCGATAATGTTGATGCTCCTACGGTTTGGGAGACTCTTCGGGCTGTCAACCCCAGCGGCCAGTCTGTAGGTCGAATCACGTACGTATCCGTCTCAAAGTATTGCAATCTTGTCTTCATCTAACATCGCTCTAGTATTGTTCAAGAGCCAACGCCCCTGATTCTCGCGGCCCTACAACTCACTATGTCTCCCCACTTCGACATGCCTGAGCTTCTCACTCATCTTCTCTCTGACGAGCCCAACCGTGGTCGCACTCACGCTTTCATGACTCGAGCCTACGAGCGATACCCCTCCCAAACCATGTTCAACTCGCCCATTGCTACTCCTTCCTCATCAGTACCACTCCCCTTCGGGTTATCAGTGTCTCCAGCATCCACCATAGCCAACGTTCGCCAAAGGTCTTTTCTCTTTGTCTTTAAATATTATACTGTTGTTGATCCTCCTCTCGAGCCTGCTCCTTGGCAGAGATTTGATAAGCGACCCTCGGAGAGTCGTATGGGAGACCATATTGATATTGCAGAGTGCGGTTCTGTATTGGCTTTGTCTCTCGGTGGGGAGGCCCAAAAGGCCCCTGTCATGAAATTTCGAAGGGAGCGGGCTCGAGAGGGCCTCTTATTGGAAACCTTTGGCCCATGGCAGTTACTTGTCATTCAAAGTTTCCCAGATAACTCTCACACGGTTCGAGGCGAAGAGTTCAAGAAGAAGAAGAAATACATTAATGGGCCAGATGCGTTCCTCGACTTACTCATCTCCGAGTATCGCGATGCAACGAAACGCAATCTGATCCTACATGAACGAGTTACCAAGCTCATCACTCCTCCTGTAAGCTCGTCCCAACCCTGATACATTGCAGCCATACTGACGTCTTAAGACGGAATTTATGTTCGATCCTAAGCTTCGTGACAAGCTGCTGTTCGAAGATAAACACTTCACGTATATTAGAAGATACTTTTGGGCGTACAACACCCTCGCAGTCGTCAACACCGGTATCAAATCAATGATCGCCGCATATGTCGACACATTCACCGACATTTTCTGGGCCGGTAGTCACCCAATCCTGTGGCCACATACAGCCCCTGAATCGCCCGATGGCGTTGCTTATCGTGAGCACATGGCCAACCTGCGTCGCGAATTTGACAAAGTGATTCAGGAACTCACAGAAGTTCTCAAACGTAACGAGCGTACGCGCAAAGAGACCGAGAATTTGCGTGACCAGCTCTTCAGTGGAAGCTCGATTAAGGAGAGCCGAAGGGCCATTGAACAAGGCGATAACATCCGCATACTTACAATGATTAGCATGATATTTTTGCCCCTTACTTTTGTCACAGTATGTTTATCAAATCCGTCTTGATGAACTAAGTACATGGAAAAGGTCGCTAACAATACCCAGTCCGTCTTTGGCATGACAGTCTTCACAATTCCTGCAACAGACTGGCGGTTTGCGCTTACGGTGGTCCTCGTTTGTGTCCCATTCATGCTCCTCATCACTCTCCTGCAAACTCGTTCCTTTGGCCTCTTGGTTCGCAAACTTGGCACCATTGGCAGTATGCCTGCTCGTATTTTCACTTGTCTTCGAAGCCGATCTCGCGACATTAACGACGTTCCAGACAACCGCTCCATCGCCGCAATCAGGCCAAGGCGAAGCGATGGAACATGCCCGATGCGAAGATTGACCTGGCCATTGGGCGGGAGGGTCGGTCCCGAAGTCGAGATTGATGACTTAGGACGGGCTGAGTGCGTATAACATCCGTTACTACGATTCCCTTGAATATTCATATGCCTTGACGACGTCTTGGCCACGCTTTGCAAC